>ML677326.1:28291543-28379597 GCA_007922305.1 Dermatemys mawii
ACGCATCCGACGAAGTGGGTATTAGCCCACAAAAGCTTATGCTCTAAAAAAATTTTAGTTAGTCTTTAAGGTGCCACAGGACTCTTTGTCACTTCAGAAATAGGAGTGATTCAAACAGCAGGTCTGTCTTTACTCATGAACCATGCATTATTTAATATAACAGCTCTACTTTATTGTAATAGGTATTCTGTTTTCTGTCTTCGGTCAAAATGGTTGTGGTATATTTAGCTATCAAAGCACAGGGAGAGGATTAACACTGTCAATAGAAAAATGATATATTTGTCCTATTGTTGAAGCCAGGGGTCAGTAGAAGTACACAAAATATTTTAATATATTATCTTTTTAAAGCATTTTTAGCATAACAGAGAATCTTTCTGAGCTGAATGAGAGCTGGTAACCAGAGTGTTTTGCATTCTTCCCTCCTCCCCATCCCCTCAAAGAAAGGCAAAGAAAACTTCAAAAAGGAGATGAGAATACAGAAATGTACCTTTAAAAGAACATAATATATTTCTGGACAATATACACTACCTTATCTTAATTGAATAGCTTTATCCCGCATTCATTTACGGAAAAGCAGAGAACAGAAAGCTGGTAAAAACCTCAAATATATTCAGTCTCCTTGGTCTAACTTGCAAAGCTTAGCAAATTAGATTCTGCAGAACACAGACACCCTTTGCCCTCTGCAGACAACTATTTATTATTTCCATTCAGAAATGAATCTACAGCAACTTACTCCTTTTGCTAATCGAGTCAAAGTGTTGAATGATTTGCATATTTCAGTGCAAGAAAAATATGAGTTTGTTTTACAAAAGAGAATGGAGAAGCTATTTTACCTCCATTAAGTCAGAAGAAAATACAGGCTTGTTAATTTGAGAATTTTGCAGCTGATGAGCTACTGTCTAGTGACAACAAACAGCTTATTTTTGCACCCCCTTGCCAAGTAAAAGTCAGATTTTGCTTGGTTCCTTGTGGGTTGGGAGAAGACATGAGGGTCAGTCTCACTTCCAGCCCCATGCAATGGATGAATACACTTACAGGTCTTGTGCATCAGAAAAGCAAAACCAGCTTCAAGCTAGCACTTCCAGATTCAATAGCCTCTCCAAAGGGCACTGGAGGGAGGTGGAGGAGAAGAGGACTGAGGGTGGAGCTATGGCCTTTTTGCACCCCCCACTCCTTACCATCTAGCAGATCTGGCCCCTTCTGAAAGAGAGTACATTCTGACAGCGTAACAAGAAATAGGAGAAAGTCCAGAGAAGAACAACACAAATGATTAAAGATTTAGAAAACATGACCTATCAAGGACGACTGAAAAAAATAGATTTGTTTACCCTGGATAAGAGGAGACTCAGAAGGGACATAACAGCTTGTTGTTGTTGTTGTTGTTGTTACAAGGAGGAAGGAGAAAAATTGTTCTCCTTGACCTTTGAGGAGAGGGCAAGAAGCAATGGGCTTAAATTGCAGCAGTTCCCCAGACTGTCAGGCCAGACAGTGGACACAAGGGTAAATGCAATTGGTGTTCTCGGTAGTAAGTATGGTGACTTGTGATCCGCTGTCCAACGATGCCTCACACAATCATCCTTCTGTAAGAACAGGTCCGATCACTTGAGGGCCTACCAGCCCATCTGGGTAAACTGTTTGTTTTTTTCTGGGGAGCCTTCTAATTTCAGGGTCTTGGGTTGGTCCCTCATGGTTTGCTGCAGTCTCTGAGATACCCTTGCACGATCTGTCTTGGTTTGGCAGTCCAAGGCATAGTGACCATCTCTCCCACAGTTGTAACAGAAACCTTTTCACCGGCTATCACCTTTCCTGCTCTTGAGGATGGCATAGTATGTCCCTGAGCCTTCTTCACGGCCACTTCTCAGGTCAAATCTCTCAATTCTGCTGCCACTGATGAGTCCTCTTCCATCTCTTCAAGCACTGTAGTGGTGTGACTCCCGGCCTTCTTTGGCTGAACCACTGCATGAACATGCAACAGTTTCTCCTCCTCTTCATGTGTCTCTCGAATGAGCTTGTGGAATGGGGGTGTGTTTGGGGCCCGCTCCATCAGCTGCAGTCACCACGACATCAACCCATCTTGTCGGGTGCCCCGAGGGATCTGGTCCAACCTAGCACAATCAATGCACTTAATGGGGATACCCTCTTTCTGCACAACCTGCTGTAGCAAATCCTCTAGTCTCCTAATGAAATCTGACAATTGGTCATGGGGCTCTTGATAGGTATGGCAGAAACAATAATACAGGTCTGCACCTCTATCAGTAGCACTGTAAACACTCTCAAGAGTGGTTAAATAATATTTCACTGTGGCAGCTGGTTGGGAGCCTTTCAAGGCTTGGACAATTCGAATGGCAGGTCCCCTCAGACTCTCAAGCACATGTTTCCATTTCTCAGCATCAGAGCATTCCCACTCTTGGGGATGACACATAAAAATCCTCCAGGACTCATAATCATCCTCCCATGAGGGTACAGATGACACCCCCGAGAAAGAATGTAACCGCTTGTATGTAGGCACTTTCATATGCTGGTTTCAATGCATCTTTGGGAGCATTTCCCAGATCTTTGGCCCATCCCACCAGGCTGGGTGTTGAGGGTGCTGGAGCCCCTCCTAATGCCAAAATTAATTCCTCTCTTGTCCGCTTCTCATCCACCATCAGAGCTCGCAATTTCTGCACTAAAGAATTCACCTCAAGTGACACAAGCACACTAGTAGGGGACTGCTCTGCTCCCAGAATTGTCCGGAGGATACTTCCTACTTGCATCTCTTTGGGCACTTTATCAAGATCGGCTTCCTTGGAGTGAGTACAGAGAGCTACCATGTCTTTCACTTTGCGGTTGTAAATACGAGTGTGGACCTTCACTCTCCCCAGTATTTCTGCTGCATTTAGGTTCTCCTCAATTTAATTTGGTTCCATCTCTTCTGTGAACCCTGTCACCAGCACAGCTTCGGTTACTGGGCTCCATGCCCCTCGGCACAGGTCTTCCAGTAATCCGCTCTCCATTTTTTTGTAAACGGAGATGAAAGTACTCAGGAGTTTCTTTGCTCTATGAAGGAAAGCCCAGAGTGCACAGCATAGGTGTGCGCATGTGTGTACTACAAAGTCCCCGTACAGGCCATCAAGTGTAACTTTAGTGCCCTTGTGACCAAGATGGAGTCTGCTCTCCAGGTAGCTCTGGCCAAGAGAAAGCGCATGCAGGGATGCAGCAGGAAAAATCCCTTCCACCCCAGGGGCACCTGTTCCAACCCCCCGCCCCACAGAGTGAACACTCTGGGGGAGCAATAAAACAGGGTTGCATTCAAACCAGGGCCCCACAGGCCCAGTGGTAGCACAGTCTGAAAGGGCAGACACAGAGCTATGTGTCTGCACACAGAGTTCAGGAGTCCCAAGCAAATTTCCAGTCCAGTGGTGAGTCTCGGGTGCTCCTGGTCATCTTCGGCGCCAGTGAACTTTCCCCAACAGACCCCTCCAGTGCCCTGTTCTGCTGCTCTCTGCAAAGCCACACTGAGTGATCCACTTACCTAACTAGCAGCCTCCCTCTTTATTCCTAATGCAGAGTCACAAGCTGCAGTACTCACAGCCCCATGCAGCTCTGGACAGCAGTGATACTGGGTCTTATTTAACCTTGCAAATAACTCTTGTTTTTTTTCCCCTGTTTAATAAATCTTTATATGGTTAATTATAGGATTGGCTACAAGCATTGTTTTGGGTGTGAGATCTAAGGTGCAATTGACATGTGGTAAGTGACTGGTCCTTTGGGACTGGGAGTAACCTGAATATTACTGTGATTCTGAGTGTAAGGACCATCTATTGCAAAGGTACGCTCATGTGGGTGGCGAGTTAAATCAGAGTACCCCAGGTGACAGTCTGTGCCTCCATGTTTAGGTTATTATAGTGCCTGACCAGTATATACTTGATAATTGGTCAGTGAAATCTAAGTTATAGAACTCACAACTAATTTGGGGCTTAGGTCCTGCATCCTAACTGTCTTCCCTGTAGTTGGTAATTGTGCTCTGGAGTCATTGCAGACAGCTTTACAGCTCTCAGCCTAAGTCAAGGGCCCAGGGCAAAAGTGTTCTGTCTTGTCCCAGTGATTTGTGTTGCCCTCAGGTGGGATAGTTGGGAGAAGTCAGAAGACTAAGGAGGCAATGAGGGCTTGAGGTGTGAAGCACCATACCATAAATGATGTGGCTGGTATTAATGTTAATATATTCCAACTCCTCTGCTCTCTTGCATTTCACTATAAGGATAATTGATGCTCCCACCTTCACTGAGTTAATATGTTTTGGTGTTTTGAGGACCTCATGGATATAGATCAGCTGGTAAGGTGAGAATGGTTTAAATAGAAAATGCATAGAGATTTAGTTAGTCAGGGTTTTCTGAGATAATATAGCTATTACTGAAAATTTTGGGGTACTTTTTAAATAGGCTATGTTGCAGCTGAAAAATATGGTTGCAGGAGATGAAGGAGAAGGGGCTGAAGCTAATAACCAATATGCATTCACTAAAAATTAGTCTTCATCATTTGTAGCAGATGTCTCACACAGTTGGGTCCAGTTCTCAGATGTTGCAGAACTTGTGATCATCACAGGGGTCCTTCGGAAGGGGCGGGGAGAAAGTCAGAGATGGGAAGCTTCTCACTCTGCCTCCACATTCCTGCCTTGGCCGTCTTTTTCCTCTCAGCTTCCTCAGCATGTACCCACAGCTATTCTTTCTTCATTTCAGACAGCTACATATCATAAATACAGGGAAGAGGGACCCATGAATGCATAATAGGAGCCCCATTTGAGTGGCTTAAGGGGAGCCTTGGATGTATTTCCACTGGCCCGGACACTGATATATTATTTATGCTGAGTTGATCTACCCTCATTATGTTACAATACTGTTAAATTATTATTTGAATTTCATAGCACCTGGAAATTCCTAGTTATGCTCCATAACCCCATTGTGCTAAGCACCATACAAACACAGAACAAAAAGGTGGTCCCTGCCCCAAAAAGCTTACAATTTTAGTATAAAACATGAGAAAGCAGATGGATATAGAAATACAGGAATATAAGGAAACAACAAGGCAATAACTGATCAGCAGGACTGGCAATGGTCCCATTGTGTTATGTAACATAAAATGAAGAGACAAGCTCAGTATAATCTGACATGAGTGTCATACTGCATGCATAAAACTGCATATATCTTTATTCTGTGTTGTAGGATTGTGTATGTGTGTGTGCATATGTGTATGTGAGAGAAAATGAGAGAGAAGCCATTTTTGTTAAGGTATATTTGATCTGAAAAATGCACGCTGCAAAAAAAGTTTTAGGATGAGTATTGCTACTGTATTGCTCTTATTCATTATTATTCAGGGCATTCACTCTCTAATAAGCAGAACACCTATATTTCTCTAATAGCCTGATGAACTCCTGCAGCTCCCAATGACTTCATGGAATGTTTTTAGTTTCAGTCATGTGCACTGTGTTTATTGATGTCATTTGGAGGCAGGGGGAAACATCAGATGGTGCTCAGAATTTGACTGGGTTTTCACTTTCAGATTTTGTTCAAACCTGGCAGCCAGATAACACTTTGGAGGTTAGACCCCAGAGAGGGACACCAAAAGAAAATCTTCATATAATTTGCTCGTCTATTCCATTTCTTTGCCAATGTGGGGACTATTTTCTATTGTACACTTATTATTGTATTGCCTACTGTAGTTGGGGCTGGATGAGGCTTCCAGCATTTCTATTTGGAGACTGTTCTACAGCCTAAGCAGATATTTCCATAGCCAAGACATTTTTTCCCTTTAAGTTTAATAACAAAAAAAATAAAATAAAAGTCTTTCCTTAATTTCTACTGTAGTTATACCCTCTTTTCCCATCAGAAATAATATCTCTCCATTTTTTTTACCCATCAGACACATTTAGGTTTTAGTGCTCCCCATAGTTGTTGCTTAGTCAAGCGAAATATATTTGACAGACCCTATTTGCATGAACCCCTGGGAAGTGAAATTGCCACGTTGCACTCAGCTCTATTTGGGATACATATTACAAGGTGTAACTAACACAGCCAGATGTAGCACTTAGACAAGCAAAACTGAACTAAAGATTGTAAGTTTCTCTTTTTAAACAATTAAATAAACTTTAATTCTGTTTTTAAAGTCACTTTAAATGTTTTAAACACTCTTTACTAGCTATGGAAGTAGGTGGGGAGTGATAAGCATCTACTGGTTGAGTTTGTGGACCCAGTCCTACATCATGCTGATCACCTGCTGTGAGATGCTGGAGGCCCTCCACAACCATTGGTTTCCTAGAATACCGTTTCATGGGAGGGACATATCTATATCATGCTCATCACACTGGTATTTGAGAAGTTTACATAACTATAAATCCATTTCAGTAGCCTATATAAAGATCTGATTTTCTCTACAGCTGTCCAGGAACAAGCAGGTACACCTAGGGACCTTGCAGGATTATCTCCTTTATGATTTCAAAGTTTGCTGAAATAATAATTAAATCTGGTGGTCTTTATGTTATGTTCCCTTAAACTGGAGTGAAGAGATCCTGTATGTTTTGTAATATTCAGGCCTATTGATGGAAAAGAGAGAATATTTCAAAAAGTCATATAGAAAGTTTGGGCAAAACCCACAGATGCTGTAAACCTTCATTGTCCTAATGACTTTATAGGCAATCAGTAACCAAATGAGTTTCCCTAACTGTGGAGGAGTGATAGATGAGACACATATTCCAATTCTGGGACCAGCCAACCTAGCCTCCGAGTATGTTAATTGAAAGGCATATTTCTCTATGGTTCTCTGGGCACTTGTGGATCACTGTGGGTGTTTCATTGGCATTAACGCAGGCTGGCCCAGAAAGGTGCATGACACACGCATTTTCCAGAATCCTGACCTGTTCAGGAAGCCGCAAGAAGGGACTTTTTCCCCAGACCAAAAAATCTCTGTGGGGGAAGTCAAAATGCCCATTGTGATCCTTGGAGACCCTACTTACCCTTTAATGCCATGGCTCATGAAATCCTACATAGGGAGCCTCAACACCAGGCTGAGCCAGTGCAGAATAACTGTGGAGTGTGCTTTTGGCCAAATAAAGGGCTGCTGACACTCTCTGTATGGGAAGTGGACTTGGCCGATGACAGCATCCCCGCAGTTATATCTGCGAGCTGTACCCTCCATAATATTTGTGAAGGGAAGGGTGAAAGCTTCACTCAGGTATGGAACTCAGAGGCTCAACACCTGGACACAATATTCCAGCAGCAATCACATAGTGCCCAATACAGAGGTAAAAAATACCCTCTCTACTTCTACTTGAGAATCCCCTGTTTATACACCCAAGAATTTGCATCCGGTCTTTTGGCCACAGATTTGCACTGGGAGCTTATATTCAGCTGACTATCTTTTTCAGAGTTACTGCTTGTGCATGGTGCATGGTGACTTGGACATGGGCTGAAATGCCTACTGCTCAGAGCAGGAGTCAGGCCAAGTGGGTAGAACAGAGGTTGGTAGCCAGAAATCAGAACCAAGAGTCAGAGCCAGAGGCCAGGTTCCCGAGCCCAGGGTCATAGCCATAGTCAGGAGCCAAGAGTCAGAATTCTCAGTTGGAGTTAGAGTCAGAGGCCAGATGCCAGAGCCAAGGGTCAGAGCCAAAGTTAAAGGTCAGAAATGGTTTCCTTGGAATGAGGCACACCAGATGCAGGGCTGGAATATGGTAAGAGCAGATGCAGGTGCAATCATAGCCATCGGTGAATGAATTTAGCAGCTGCTATGCAGCTGCTGGGTTTAAGAGCTGTCATGCTGACCATTCCAACCAATCAGGTGGTGTAGTCTATCTGTTATAAAGCCTGATCCACCAGAAACTAGAGCCATGCCCTAAGTCTCCAAGAATTGAGGATTCAAAGGACCAAGTTCTTCTGCCCACAGACTTATGAGTGGTGATAGTGGGTTGGACTGGTTTCTGTATGGCTTTAAAAGTGAGAAGTGAAAGATGGGATGGATCTTCAAGGACTCAGACAGTGTAACCTGGAGGCCACTTGGTTCACCTATCTTATAATCTTGAAGGACCTCAGGTATTGGTAGTCTAGTGTTGCACCTAGGTAGCTTGATTTCAGATTCTGGGCAGAAAGTCATAGCTTGTCCCCTGCAGCCAGGCTGGAGGCAGCCTGATGATCTTGGTGTGCATGGTGTTAATAGGCCTGTTTGGTGGACTGCAAGTGTACCTTGAGCTCCCAGTGCACATGGGGTAGTTGGGAGAATAAATCTGCAATGGCCAGCACTGGGGAACTGATGGGTAAATCTGGGTGGGAAGTAGGGGTAAAAGCAATAGTTTGCTAAACATGGACTATGATGGGTGAAGACATGGATTGCACTGTTATATGCATATTCTGCATAGCATGGCAGGGGAAGCCAGTATTGACATTGTAGACCAAACCTATGAAGGCATGGGCAGAGACTGGAAGAGACTTAGGATTTCTGATTGTGGGTTCTTGGTATGGGCGCAGTGTGTGCGGGAATTTATACAATCCTTGCTGCAAGCTTGGCCACCAGAAGCTACTCAAGAATCCAGGTTATGAATTGGCCAGATTGGTCCTGGAAGCAGTAAATTGTAGCATAGTTTTGATACCAAAATCTAGGTTGTCCTTCTGGAACATAAATGTGATCATTGCTATAGAAGAAGCCATTCCATATTCGGAACTGAGTTGGATTAAGTATCTGCATTGTCTAGGATCTGGCAGGTCTGGGTTGTGAAAGGATCATCTGGGAACAGGGAGAACATGAAGAATGTCAAACTACTGTGGATTGTCCCATTGACAAAGCTGGATTCCTTGAGCACAGTGGCAGAGGGCTCTTTACCTGGTTCAAAATATTCATCTTTGTGGGATGGGTATCTGACTTTCTGTTTCTTGTCCCTGAGTGATAGGTTACAACGAAGTCAAAGTGAGTGAAAAGGAGGTACCAGTGGATCTGGTGTTGGTTAAAGCATCCTCGGGTACTTAAAGTTCTTGTGGTCTGTCAGGACTTGAACTGGAAATCAGGGTCCTTCTTGGAGGTGGTGTCACTTCTCAAAAGCTGCCTTGATAACCAGTAGCTCCTTGTCCCAAATTCATTTTTTTCTGTTGGAGTTAGCTTCAGAAAATAAAAGGCACAAGTTTGTAGTTGGTGTTGGAGGTTCACATAGTGAGATGATACTGCCCCTATGGCAAAGTTCAATGAGTTGGCCTCAGTCGTAAATGGTTTCGTAGGATCTGGGTAAACCAAGGTTCATTCTGAAGTGGATGCCTCAATGGACCAGGAGTACCATTATGGGTGCAACCAGGTTAGAGAATCTTTCAATAAATCACCAGTACAAATTGGTGAATGTCAGGAATCACTGCACCCCATGTATATTTTTGGGTGCGGTTAGCCAGATATTGCCACCACTTTATGCAGATCCATGGTCAGTCACTCAGGCAAGATAATATTCCAAGAATTCCACTGTGTCCTTATTTAGCTTGCATTTCTCATGCTTTGCATAGGGGTGATTTTGGTGGAGTCTCTCCAAGAGAATGTCCACATGATGATTGTGGAGGTCCTGACATTCAGATAAAGAAGGAAGTCATCCAGATAAATGATAACAAATTGGACTAGTATGTCACTAAAGGGGTCATTTATGAAATGTTGGAAGGTTAATGGGGCATTGCATAATCCCAATGCCATGACCAAATATTCAAAGTTGCCATACCTAGTAAACAAGATGGTTTTCCATTCAGCTCCTTCCTGGATCTTCATCAGGTTATGAGTTCTGCAGATGTCTAATATTTTTGCACTTTGGCAGAGCAGAGGCTTTCAAACAGCGCATTAATAAGTGGTAAGAGGTATCCATTTCAAAATGTAATCTTATTCAATACTCCATACTTGTAATCCATACAAGGCTGGAAGGAGGCATCTTTTTTTCATTGGGTCACCTCTGGGGATGGTAAGGATGAATGAACCCCTTCTGCAGATTTTCCTCAAGATAGCTTCAAAGTTCCTATAGTTCAGGTTCAAACAGGGAGTAAACATGCCCAGAGGAACTTCTGCTCACAGCTAGAGGTACATGGGGCAGTTGGAGCTGCAATGAGATGATAGGGTGCTGACTTTCATTTTTTTCAAACATGTCGGCATAGTCTTGATACTTAACAAGAATCCCTGGGGAGGTCATTGGAGTTGCCAACGTCACCTTTTGGATCCACTCTTCACATCACTGAATTCTTTGGAGGACTTAGTAAGCTGCACTGGGTGGCTATTTCTAGGCTGGCTCTCAGGACACAGGATTGTTGGCAAGACAGAGTCACAGCATGTTTTGTCTGACCATCAGTGAATGTGTGGATCATGGACAATAAGCTAGGGTCAACTGATGAATGTGGTGCACAAAATAGCCTAAACAGGAGGACTTGTTGGGGTCTTTGAAGAGTAGTTACATCAAAGGAATTGTGATAGGTAACTAGTTCCAATGAAGGAAAGTCCCATCTATGGACTCCAATAACTCTTGGGATTCCTTGAAGTGGGTAGGGAACTTATGTGCTTCTGCAAATTCTAGATCTGTGAAAACACCTGAAGTACCTGAGTTCACCAGCACCTCTAGGTTGATACCAGGCATCTCAGGGTGCTGGAGCCAGAGAGGGAATTGGAAATGTGTTGGATGCTGACTGGGTACCAGCAGACTAGTATTGGTGTGGGCTGCTGGAGAAAGGCAAAGGATGCCAACCCAGTTAGGACTCCCCTATCAGGGGCTGGAGTGTGGCGTTTCACTACTTGGACACAGATTGGATTTTGACGTGGCAGCTTGATACTGTATCCTGGTTCCCCACAATATGGGTATAGGCCTGATGCCTGGCATCTTATCTTCTCCACATTGAAGAGGCATGACTGGACCTGATCAACTTGCCTTGGGTTTGAGTGACAGAAATGGGACTAATGATGGGGATACAGAGCCAGAAGGATTGGCTGGAGCTGGGAGGAGGATCTTTTTTTTTTCTTGGAGGCATTTGACAGTTAGTGGTTGATCTTGATGCACAAGTCAACTAAGGCACCCGGGCCAGATGGATATTCCACATGTTCAAGTTAGTCAAAATATAAGGCAAAAATGAATGAATAGAAAACCCCATTGCTTGGGATTCAGCCCAATACTGTTTCCTGGAAATGGGTGGCTGCTTCCCTCAAATCATTCTAACCCCTCAGCCAATCAGACACTCATCCCCATTTCCTTGAGCCCCCATAAAAGGAGAGGCAAAGGAAATGGAGTTAAACCCTGATTCACAAGGGATTTAGCGGTGTGTCTGCCTCCATCACTCATGCTTTCATTCAGAAGTGATATTTTCCGTTAACTAATCTGCCCAGAGTTCTGACTAGCTAGCACATATGCCATGAATTTAAGGGCCCAGACAAAATGAAACATTGTATTTTGTCTGTTCTTTATAAGCTCACAGATCATCGTATGGAAAAGCAGAAGAAAGATCCCTTGATGTCAACAAAGACTCTTCAATTCTGTAGTGGTCTCGCAGGTTATTAAGCACCTGGTTCCAAAAGGTATCAGTCTGTGGCATACTACCTTATGAAGAAGGCTGGTATAATAGTCTTTGACTGTCTCAGTTCCCTGTTTTCATTTTGTTTTGCTTTTGTAGGTACTGCTTGTGCAGGTTCCTGTCTCATGCTGTCATTCCAGTGATAGGGCTCTGTCAATAAACTGTGCGCCCCCTCCTTCCCTCTTAATCTCTGGCGTTACGCAGTGAGATAGCCTTTGATAAGACACTATTTTCTGAACTCTATATTGGCAAGTGGGTCCTTTATAGCCCCCAATTGAAGCAGCAAGTGAAGAGTTTTTCATGTATCTAACATAAATGGGAAAGATGTGAAGGTTAGCTCTGTTGTCCTATCTATCAAATCACTCACAATCGACTTTAATTATCACAGAAGACCACAGCTGAGCTTTACGTTATCTTGCAGTGAAGAAAATGGGACTAGAAGACCAATACAAAGTACTAAGTCTGACAGAACCTACACAGGAATAGAAAATGGTAATTCCTGATTCACTTTTACAGTTGCAAGCAGCAACAGTGAGCTCTTAGGTCCCACAGAGAGAGGGTTTGCTAACAGTTTAATAATAATAATAAAATCCTCTGGGAAAGGATCTAAGGAGGTACTTTGGACAGTGTCCTCCCTTCTGCCTATGTACCTGAAGGGAGATGTTTCTTTTATGGATTCTGCTTTGTTCGGGACAGAAGGAAGTATTGCCTCTGTGTCATGGAATTCACTGTGACCGCTGATTATCGACTCCACAAGATTAAGGGTCCACGGATTTGAATAAGGTGAGGCAGAACTGGGGCGGGGAGAGGAGAGGTGTGTGTGACTGGTAGGTATCAGTTGCATTCTTTCTTTTCCAACCCTTCCCCCCCCGGAGGAAGCAGAAGTAAGTTGTAGTAGGCAGAGTCTGCAGTAAGTTACATTGCTATACCTTTTCAGCATGCAAAAACCCCTACTACTCATAGGGTGTGATTCTAGAGGGTTCTAGGTTCCAGGGGTTAGGGAAGTCCCTATTACTATGGTGCCTGCTGTTTGGAGGAGGCTGCCTGGGAAGAAGGATGGAAGGGGAGCTCTTCAGCACAAAGGACTGCCTATTACTCTGTTTGTACAGTGCCTAGCTCAGTGGGACCCCAATCTCAGATGGTGCCTAGACAGCACTGTAATAAATAATTATAGTGAGGAGTAGCTCCACTGTATTTAAGGATGAGACTAGTTTACTGTTTAACAGTAACTTTGGAAGTAAATTAAGGTAAACTGATTAAGGCCACTTTAATTTGGGATGAGAGCATCCACACAGGGTTTGATGTGGTTTAATTTATCAACTATAGGTCGACACATTTAGTTTATTTGGATTATCTTTCTTGAGAGTCCCCATGTAGACAAACCCTAACACAGTGAAGTTTGAGTGCATGCAGATGAATGAGAGAATTCTATGACATAATAGATCACGTGTCATGTATACGTAGCTATTATTCATGTCTGTTTACTATAGGGCAGCCAAGGCTGAAACATACTTACAGTATAGTCTCAGTTGCTCGTGTAGCTCTGAAGGGCAGAGTTAAGGGTGGGGCTAGCATGTTCCTCAACTATTAACTGTATTACTTAACATGTATTTCTTGGTTTACAGAGGTTTAACTATAGTTTCACTTAACGTTCTGGAACGTATGATGCACTAGGTCACCTTAACAGCATTAGTGAAGTTTCGGGGCAATGAAATAATAATAAAAATGATAGTTATTAGTACAAGAGAAGCAGCCCTTTCCTTCCCCTGAGTATGATATGATATGTGAGAAAATCAGTGACCCAGCGCAGAGGCTGATTTTTCAGAACATGAAATTATGTGCAACAAGCATTTGAGTGCAGGATCAAGGCTGAATATTTAAACACAAATAAATCTGAGCTGCATGAAAAATCCAGGCTGGCCTCTGAATAACTGCACCTATGTGTTTTGTACTCATCAGCCTGGTTTTACTTCATTAATTGAAACTACAGTGAATATCAAAACTCAAAATCTTTTCTGTCCCCAAAGCTTTCAAATTACAGAAGAAACAGTGGAAGCTGCAGGATAGCTGGCAATAGAGAGCTCTTTAAATGGATTGTTTCTTTTGTTGCTAGAAGATTTAAAATGGAAGAAGGCCAGCAGCTTGTGGTTTTCACCAAGCACTTGAACTGTAAAGGATGTGAGCTTCATTTTACCAATTTCTATTAATTAGGGCTGTCAATTAATCTCAGTTAATTTGTTTTGCATTAATCACATGCATTAACTAGATTTAAAAAGTCACAATTAATCACAGTTTTAATAGCACTGTTAAACAATAGAATATCAATTTAAATGTATAATAAATATTTTTAGATGTTCTACATTTTCAAATATTGATTTTAATTACAACACAGAATACACACTTTCCATTGTTATTTTTATTACAAATATTTTCACTGTAAAAAGATGAACAAAAGAAACTGCACTCAAAACCAAAATAATGTAAAACTTTAGATCCTATACATCCACTCAGTCCTATTTCTTGTTCAGCCAATCACTAAGACAAACAAGTTTGTTTATATTTATGGGAGATAATGCTGCCTGCTTCTTATGTACGATATCACCTGAAAGTGAGAACAAGCGTTTGCATGGCACTGTTGTAAGCGGCATTGCAAAGTATTTACATGCCAGATATGCTAAAGATTTGTATGCTTCTTCATGCTTTGACTTGTATGTAGGCTCTTAACTTACATTTTACTTTGTTCTGTTTTTGAGTGCAGCTATGTAAAATAAATAAATAATTTACTTTGTAGGGGCTCTTTCATGATAAAGAGATTGCACCCAGTACTTGTATGGGGTGAATTGAAAAATACTGTTTTTTATCTTTTTACACTGCCAATATTTTTAATCAAAAATAAAATAAAGTGAGCACTATACACTTTGTTGTAATTTAAATCAATATATTTGAAAATGTAGAAAAAATCCAAAATATCTATAATAAATTTAAATTGGTACTCTATTATTGTTTAACAGTGCCCTTAACCTTGATCAATCACAACTGTTTTTTTTTTAATCTTGCAATTAATTGTGGTTATTATTTTTTAATTGTTTGGCTGTCCTCCTCTTAATATATCCATGAAGCAGAAAGAAGAGGCAGGATTAACTCTAAACAGCACCTTGTTGATTGATGTTAAGAGAAAGTAGGATTATCTTGCAATAGAGAAGTCATGTCTCTTAAGAATATAGTTTGCTATTAACTGGGAATAAATTCAAAATGCTCTTTAAAAAGAGATCTGCTTATTTATCCCCAAATTCCATTTTGGCATGAAGTGCAAAAGTCAGGAGTCTATCCACATGTTTTTTCTCAGGTATAAAGAATTTCTGTATGCAGTGCACTTGCTCTTCTTTACTCTCCTTCAGTCCTTTCAACCATGAGAGAGCAACAGGCAATAACATCCAGCAAAGGAGGAATTAAAGATGTCACTTTCCACTAATTCTAGCTCACCATTTATCACTCTTTTTAATCCCTGTAGCTACTATGCTATTTGATATGTGGAAGCTTCTCATGGCCAGGAAACTAGATTAAATCATTACCTCTGTAGCTAAATCTTTGCTCTGGCAAAGTCTGAGTCAGTGCTGAATCAATGGTGCAGAGTATTTTTAAAGAACACTGGAAATTATTCTATTTATATTGTGATAGCACCTTGGGGCCCAGCCCAGTTGTGCTCAGTACTATATAATCACACAAAAATTGACAGCCTCTGTCCCACAGAGTTTTTATTCTCTGTTTTGAATTGGAAATAAACTTATTTGTGGTCATTAGTGATTCCAGAGCCCTTTTTGCGAGAGTAGTGTGCCTAACGCAAGTGTCCTGGCACCCGCTTCCTGCTCTAAGCTTTGGGTGGTGTTGCTGGGTGCTGTGAAACAGCTATTGGCTTTTGTCTAGAGGTGGTTGTATTTCAGTAACTAAAGAAGAGATCCCTCGGTATAATTTATATAGTGTTTCAATTTGTTAAGTCTCTAAAGTGCTTTGGAATCCTTTGCAATTAAAGCTTCTACATCAAGTTGTTATTATTCAGCATTAGAACTACGTTAAACTGACACTAACACATGTGCAGGTACCTCAGGCTGTCTTGATTATGTAATATGATTTTCATTATGAAACACCCAGAATGGGAAAAGTTCATCTTTTCACTCTGTAAACAAGTAGGAACAAATGGGCAGATCACTGACCCTACACAGAGGATGCCAGGTGATTTAATTGTTGATACTATGTCAGTGAGTACATTCGTCACAATAACAACTTCTCAGTGGTAGTAATGAGGTATTGAGGATGAACAGTCCAGTAAATCATTCCCCTTGCACAAAAGCAGGCAGAAAGCAGAAATTCATGTAAATATATCTAATAGGGCCATGATGCCTGCCCATTCTTCCTCACTCTGAACTGGAGGTTGCGTAGACCAAAGGCCTTCCAGATGCACACATACATCCAGCCACATGGATAGACTCCTTTTCTATACTAATCATCAGTCTCCCAATCAATCCAGATTCTCAGATATTGCAGTGGCAGACCTTGACAGATAGTCAGGCAGTAGCTACCAAGTCCTTGAAACAACATTAACTTTTATTGCACTTGTACGATATCTACCTTAGGTATGGCCAGTCCCTCTCAGAGGTCCAGAGAGGCCCGTGCCACTTCCAACTTTTGAAGCCCCTAGCCATAATAAAAATAAAAAATGATGACACGTGGTCTAACCGTGTCCCATCTGAATCAGTGTATTTTGATTAATACCTATGAATGTTTTAAACTCTTTAATATGACAAAAATCTATATCAGTTAACAAAAAAAAAATGTCTTTTACCAAATCACATCACTTAGCTTAAATTTCTGCTCTAAGCTGAAAGAGTGTGTCACATTTTGGTCCAATAGGGATGTGCATAAAAACAAGTTGTGAAACTTATCAAATGCCAGAACATTAACAAGTGTCTAAATCTGAGTTCCCTTTTGAACTTGTGGCCCAGGCCAAATGGCTCTCCTGGGCCCTCCTCTGATTGGCCCTTGGGTACGGTAAGGGACAGAAAAGCTTTTGTGGGAGTGGAGGAACATGGTGTTTCTTGAAGCTTTGGAGCTTTTTATTAAGTTGCCTTTGAAAATGTAATGTATTGCAAACCTATGGTTTTCAGCATAGTTCAGTGCTCAGTAAGAAAGTGTTCATGCCTGCACACAGAATACTAAAGTATAGGCTAATACAAAAGGGATTCTGTCCCACTGTACATGTAGACTGGGGTGTTGTCTATGCTTGCCCTTTCTCAGCAGATAAGCCATGAGTGGAGGAAAGGCATACAAAGACATAACAATAGAAAACTCAGAGGTTCTGACTTTTAAAAGCTTACAATGGATATAACAAAATGTGCATGAAAGAGTTGCGAACAGAGGTTTTCCAAAATTGTTTTTTCTTATTCTTCCTGACCATATCTCAATCAGATTGATACCTTGGTGACCTGCAAAATGTCTGAGAGAATGAAAATAAAGCAGCAACTGAGAAAGAAGCAAAAGTTTCTAAGCTGAGAGAAAGAGAGGAGAGAAAGTGTAGAGGAAACTGGAAAAAGTGTCCAACTTAATGACATTCTAAATTATAACTTTGCTACAGTAGCAGTATAGTTTTCAATCTTCCTAATGTTAAGGATATTCACCTCTCATAGTCCTACCTTGACAAATAATTAAATGTTATATATTAAAACAAAATATAAATTGCGTGACATACTTTTATCATATAAATCTTGTGGCCCAAGAATAAATAGATTAAAAAAAATAAAGAGAATAAAAAGAACAAAAAAGTAGTTCTAAACAAATACTTGTAGATCACTCTATTGTGAAGATCCATATAAATATGTACAATAAATCTTTTGGTGTGTTTTCTTTTCCAATTAAAATATCATAATATTCAGAAAAAAACATTTGCCATTGTGAATTTACTGAAGCTATAGTTTGTAGGTTCAGTTAAGATAACGGGGATTTTATATATATATATATAACGGGGATTTTTATATATATATTTTATAAGATAACGGGGAAGAGGAAGAGGATGAAACTTCTGGTCCTAAACCATCAATGTCACAGGACCCACATTTTCTCCCATCCTCCTCCTCTGAACCACACCTCATAACACAAGCTGAACTGAATGACCTTGTCAGGGATTTGGAACTACCCAAGAGTAAGGCAGAGCTGTTGGGCTCCAGACTACAGCAGTGGAATCTCCTGGCAGGTGATGCTAGGGTTTCCATGTTCCGTGACCGTCCAAAGAATCTTGTCCCATTCTTCTTCATGGAAGGTGATCTTGTAGCCTGCAACAACATCGATGGTGTGATGGCAGCCCTCAACATCGTTCACGATCCAGATGAGTGGAGACTCTTCATTTATTCATCGAAGACGAGTCTTAAAGCTGTTTTGCTGCATAATGGCAATGTTTTGCCATCAATTCCAGTTGGTCATGCAGTCCATATGAAGGAAACCTATGACAACATGAAACAACTTGTGGCGATTTGAAGCTTGTTTGAAGGTTGTTGCTCTCTTGCTTGGTCTGCAGACTGGATACACAAAGTACTGCTGTTTTCTCTGCGAATGGGATAGGCATGCAAGAGATTCCCACTACATCAAGAAAGATTGGCCACTCCGACAGTCATTGGAGCCTGGGAGAAAAAGTGTTCAGCATCCACCACTTGTTGAATCAAGGAAGATTTTGTTACCACCCTTACGCATCAAGCTGGGTCTGATGAAGAACTTTGTCAAGGCCATTGATAAAACACATGCAACTTTCAAGTACCTCTGTGGAAAATTTCCAAGGTTAAGTGAAGCTAAGATAAAGGAAGGTGTCTTTGTTGGTCCTCAGATTCGTGAACTTCTTCGAGATGATGCATTTGACCATGCACTGCGTGGCAAGGAAAAGACGGTATGGAAAGCCTTCTAGTCAGTGGCAATACATTTTCTCGGAAACAACAAGGCAGACAACTACAGGCTGTTGGCGGAAAACCTCCTCAAGGCATACAAAAGCCTTGGTTGCAACATGTCACTAAAGATACATTTTTTGCACTCTCATCTAGAGTTTTTTCCACTGAACTGCGGAGCAGTGAGCGACGAGCACGGCGAGCGATTTCACCAGGACATTGCAACAATGGAGAAATGCTATCAGGGCAAATGGAGCCTATCAATGCTTGCAGACTATTGCTGGACAGTGACAAGGGATGCTCCATTTAATGAATACAAGAGACAAGCCAAGAGGCGCTGAGTGGACACTGAATAGGACTAAACTATGTACATAATAGTTTTTTGCCTTTTGTTTCATAATACATTTTATTTATATAACCCTTTTGCTGATTTTTGAAGTGTTACATAAACAGGACAGGTGAAATATTATCATGTAAAGCAACCATAAACACATGAAAAGACCTAGGTTTACAATTTATGATTAAAACTCTACTATCTACACAATATACATAGACATAAAATGTAAAAACTTAAATATCTTAGAAACAGTAGCCAATCAGTTGTTTTAATTGTCGTATTTGAATTCAGCACATCAAAATACATAATAAGTATCACATTTTATCTCTGAAGCAGACAACTTCTAAAAAATTGTAGACCAGTGTAAGAGTACAAATGATAAGAACTGGGCCTTAAATAAATGAAAACCATATATCTTTTTATTTTTGTTGTTAAAGGTATAAAACAGTTTGAAAACTAAAGTTAGGAACTTATTTATTGCTGTCAAACTGTCAGATACTGTGTGATTTAGGGTAGGAGTCAATCACAATGTGCAAAGTAATCAAGCGAAAGAGGGCAGATGTACTTTAATTACATACTTTCTTAGCAAATTAGGATCTGTGTAGGTGGGGACATTTGAAAACCTGTGGTTCACAAACTACTCTTGAGGAATTTAAAGTATTGGAATCCTGTAAATGCTTGACCTGCATAGAGAACATTAAGATATGTAACTTTTTAAAATGATAAAATGTTATCTTTTTTAGCCTTATTTAAATTAGTTATTATATGTGATGAGACTCTTGAATGTATCAGCTTGACAAAACAGAACCAGACTATTCCACCCTAAGGGTATGTCTACACTACCCGCTGGATCGGTGGGCAGTGATTGATCTATCAGGGATCGATTTATCGTGTCTAATGTAGACGTGATAAATTGATTCCTGAACACACTCCCCGTCGACTCCTGTACTCTACCACAAGAGGCAGAAGTGGAGTCGATGGGGGAGTGGCAGTGGCAGTGGCCGACTTGCTGCCATGTGGATGGCCAGGTAAGTCGACCTAAGGTATGCCAACTTCAGCTATGCTATTCGCATAGCTGAAGTTGCATATGTTATGTTGACCCCCTTTCCGACTGTAGACCAGGCCTAAGTCATGTTGAGTGAGAACTTGCTGTTACTTCATGATTGGTTCCATTGAAATCAGTGTGGGTGTCTGTGGAATGAGTAGGTCCTATTCCATATGCTAGATTGTGTCTCTAATATGGACGCACAGGGGTGTAGGATGGAGTAAAGATACACATGAGTGCTCTGACTTTCTTAGATGTTTTCTGTAAATCCCACACCTATTTCTTCTCTATTGCTATGATTTTGGAGATCCTTGCAGATTTGCCATACAGGAAAGAAAGGTGCAAGAGCAGATTTCCAAGCAGTTGATCCACTAATGACACCAACTGTGGGCCAGTGGAGACTGTAGGATCGTGTTTCTTATTCAGCTTACATCCTGTAAAACAAGGGGAGAGGGTCATTTGTGTCTCAAAAGCCCTATAATCTCTGACATCTAATAGCTTCATTTCAGAAATGTTAGCTAGGAGTGAATTCTAAAGGGCACACAGCTCCTCTGAAGTTCACAATAATGACCTTTTGATAACTGTAAGACCTTTATGGCAGGTAGCAAACATTTTAGGTTAGAATATGGACCAACATTAATTCTCCCCCCAGAATCACTAATATGATTTAGCTCCATCCAAAGAGCTTCACCCCACCTATGCAAGTTAGAGGCACTGTCTTATTTGTACAGCAGTTTGGGATGAAGGCTGGAGAGAAAATATGTGAAGATAGAAGGATAGAAAAATCCGCAGTTAACAAATGGCTCTGATCCCCAGATGGCTGAACAGTGCAGGAGAAGAAGAAATATCACAACTGGATGGAAAGTGCTCAAATGGAAGTAGCTCCTTGCTTCCATCTATTGGTGAACCAGTGAAGTACTGCTATAAAGTGAGCTTCATCTGCATAAGCTTTCCAGAATTCCTCTAGTGCAACTTTGGATGTCAGTATCATTGTACACAAACTAAGAATTGATTGGTTAGTGGAACTGAACAGAGAGATGGAAAAAATGGTTCCTCTTTTGACAAAGATTCTGCTCAGTTGCTGGGTTAGGTGTTGGAGCCTCAGGACAGCAGCAAGCTGCATTTCCCAAAAGGCTGGAGACAGGCTTGTCTGAGTGCCTCTCAGACTCTGGGACTATACTACTTGCTGACACCAAACTGTGAGTTAGGTTTAGTGTATAGGGAAGAGAGAAGTGATGAGATAAAGGGATATTTACATAGTGGCTGTTCATCATACAGAGGGGAACCAAGTTGGCAAACTACTGCCAAAGTTACTGTGGAGGAGTGTTTTCCTTATTATTCATTTACATGGATTGTTGCTGTTTTTTCCCAAGATGATCCAGTTGGTTCCTTTTTCCTTAATACCATTTTTCTTCTTTCATACGTGGGATCAGTTCTGGTGGGAGGAGGGAAATGTATTATATATTAAGTGCTCCCAGTGAAGGTATTTATTGATCCCCAGAATTTTGGGTGGTATTTATTAATTTGAACCTGGCCCATGCTACTGTTGACAACACTTGCAGAAGGGTTCAACTTGTGTTTATGGGCCTGAAAGTGCTGTCTTGGAAGTAAACAGCAAAATGTCACTAATTTAAATGGGAGTAGAATATTGCACTACAATGTACTATTATTATTATTTTTATGGGTCAAAGTCATCTATGACCTGGCTTTGGAAGATTTACGCTAGGGATTAATTTGGCCTTGTATATTTCTGGCTGATATATTTACTGCCCTCTTCCCTTTACTCGCCATTGTAAACATAAGTTACTATTTCCTACATGAGGGAAATATATATATACACACACAAAGCATCATCTCCATTTACAGGTCCAATTCAATACCCACTGAAGTCAACAGAAAGTCTTGTTGAGTCAATGGGAGACTAAGTGCCTGCTAAATAGTTTAATCTTGTACACCTTTCCACCCCAACTACTCCTCATGGCTCACTCTGGATTAGTGAGAGTAGAGGAGTGTGAGACAGTTGCAAACATGGCAGGGTGCTCTTTAGGTATGTACTTACATGCACTTGCTAACACAGCGTCACATAAAGCCTGCTTTAACCTGTGGTTAGGGAATTTTAGGCAGTGAAGAATATAATTTGATTTCCTTAAGAAGAATTGACAGCCTATCTTGCTTTGGGAAGAAATTTGGCATGACAGTATATTGATTTATGGACTCTTTCACTTCCAGTGAGGCATATTTACCACTGAATGCTCAACATAATGTCAATTCTTAAAGCACTGGAGTAAGATTCCTTAGAAAAAAAATGGTTTTCATTTTGCAATAAAGTAGAATTGTTTTCCATAAACCATGTCAGTGAACACTAAACAATTAACCCTTTTACCACATGAAATTGTGCCCTTGAATGGGAAAGAATGATAAATTGAAAAACATTTTTTTATTTTCAACCTGACAAGCTACCACTACAACTCTCCAACTCTCTTGCTGAGAGAAAATTACAAACAATTTGAATAGATTAGGACATATATGCTAGATTTGCATCTACTGTGTGAAAGTGTTTTGGATAAAACATACATTACCTTTAAATCATTTAGAGCTACATTGATTTATATCAGCTTAGTATTTGTTCCTCTGTTTTTTAGAAACAAACTTAATCACATTAAAATATTAGTTACCTAAATCAATTTTCAGTGGTGCACTTTCAAAAAGCACAAAGTGGAATTTTATATAAACTAGAAAGAATGGGCTTGATTCATCACAGTGTTACGCCAGCTGTGAGCCACTGTAACTCCACTGAAATAAAAAGGTTGCACCATGTAAAATAAGAATAACACATTGAATTAGACCTGTTATATTAATTTAGATGGAATATATGGGCCAGATCTCTCCCCATCCATGCTGTAAAGAATGAACAACTGGAACCCTGTTTTTCTCTAAAGGGCAAATTATTCATGATCTGAGAGACTGTGCACTTTATATATGAACAAATAGAAACTGACATGTTAAAATCATGGGGAATCTACATTTTATAGAGGTAGGTTCCAAACAAATGGGCATTGTTTCCAGCTGAGCTCAGTGCAGTGACTTAGGGGATAATCTCTCCTGCTTGTAGCCTACGGTTAGCACAATAAATAGGTGCTGAGATAATGATTAATAACTGAACCAAAGCCAAGACATTTAATCAATCTCAAAAGCCATTTACTGCAACTAGGAAACTACAGATATTGTTTTGGTTACAGCAAAGTACAATATACAGAACAGAAAGTTGGTGAGGTTTTGCCCATCTCTCATGCTTTCCAGCAACATTTGAGAAGGGTGGGTTTGAGCATGAGAAGGAACAACTGTGATGGGAAGAGAAAAATTTCCATTAATCATTCAACAGTGATTCTAAAAAGTGAGTCCTAGTGAGAGCTGGCCAGAAACTAGAATTCCTGTTTCACAGGGAAATTCAGAAATGAATTGTTCTGAAACGGAATGAAAAATAGAACTTTCCCACAGAACAGGAATTGTGTAATTTTAACACTTCATTTTGACCAGAGCCCAGGCAGCCCACCAGGAAGTTGAAGGAGTCTGGGAGCTTCCCATGGCCTTTGGGCTTTCAAGGAGCTGAAAGCCCAAGAGCTTTGGGAGCTCCGGTTCCAGGGCAGTCCAAATGAGAGGCTCCAGAGGAGTCTGGGGAGTGGGGAAGCCATGGATTTACAAAGGAAAATCAAAAGTTTCCATTAAAATATAAATTTTCCTGTGGATAAATTTTCCAGCTGAAAATGGTTCCATAGGAAAATTCCCAACCAGTTCACAGTCTTGCCAATGCCTACTTTTTAATCTTGTGATAGTTAAATACTTTTTTTTTTTTTTTTTAAGTCCCAGCTGCTGCTGTTGTGGAATTATGTGAGAATCACAGCTTTCATTTTTTTAAAAATAAATTTCTAGCTCCCCTGGTTTCAAAAAGACCCCTTGAAAACATGAGCAGAGTGTACCCCAAAGTCACAAAGACCATAAGTCAAATAAAAGGAACCCCAAAGTTGTTATTTTAAAAATATTTCATGCTTTTGAAGCATTCTCATGATTTTGGGGACTGTTTCTGAGTTTTGAATGCTTGAATTTGGCAATACTAGAATCATTTTAGGATGGAGTTTCAGGGCCAGATATTCAGAGGATGTAAATTGGCATTGACTTCACCAGAACTGCACTGCTTTCCAGCAGTTGATGGCTCAGTTCAATCCAGGGATATCAACCAAGAAAGCTGGAGTGTTGAATGCCTATTGTGCTTCAGTTATTACTAAAATGGTTAATGGCCACCAGATACTCAACACAACTAATATTATCAATAAGGGGGAAGGAACAGAAGCCAAAATAGGGAAAGAACAGATTAAAGAATATTTAGTTAAGAGAGATGTATTCAATCTGGTGGGGACTGATAAAATTCTTCCTAGGTACTTAAGGAATCAGCTGAAGCAATCTCAGAACCATTAGCAGTGATCTCTGAGAAATCATGTAAGATGTGTGTAGCCTCAGAGAACTGGAGAGGGTAAATATAGTACATTTCTTTAAAAAAGTGGAACAAAGATTACCCAGGCTGACTTTCTAGAATTCCTATCTTTGATATCTTGAGAGATACTGAAACAAAAGATTAAACAATCAATTTGTCAGCACTTAGAGGATAATCAGATAATAAGGAATATTTAGCATGGATTTACTGAGAATCAACCATGCCAAACAAACCTAGTTTCCTTCTTTCACAGGCTCCCTGTGGGAAACACTAGATGTGATATATCTTGATTTTTAGTAAGGCTTTTGATACAGTTCCACGTTATATTTTCATGAACAAAGTTAGGAAATATGGTCTAGATGGATTTTTTTATGGGGTGCACAACTAGTTGAAAGACTGTATTCAAAGAGTAGTTATCAATGGTTTGCTGTTAAACTGGGTAGGTGTATCTAGTGGTGTCCTCCAGAGATCTATCCTGGATCATCTGCTACTATTTAATATTTTCATTAGTCACTTGGATAATGGAGTGGAAAGTATGTTTATAAAATTGTGGATGAGGACAAGTTGTGAGAGATTGCAAGCACTGTGTGGGCAGGATTACAATTCTAAACAATCTCAACAAATTGGAGAATTGATATGAAATAAACAAGATGAAATTCAGCAAAGACAAGTGTAAAGTACTACATTTGTGCATTTCATTTGTCTTTTCTAACTTCCAAATAAAGAATAACTGGCTAGGTAGTAGTTCTGCTAAAGAGGATCTGAGGATTATAGAAGATCACACATTGAATATGGGTCAACAATGTGATACAGTTGTGAAAATGGTTGATATCATTCTGGGATGTATTTAGAGGAGTGTTGTGTGTAAGACATAGGAGCTAGTTGTCTTGGTCTCCTTGGCATTGGTGAAGCCTCAGCTGGAGTACTGTGTCCAATTCTGGGCATCATATTTTAAGAAAGATGTGGATAAATTCTAAAAAGTCCAGAGGAGAGCAACACAAATGATAAAATGTTTAGAAAACTTGACCTAGAGGAAAAATTTAAAAAACTGCTCATATTTAGTCTTGAGAAAAGAAGACTGCAGGGTTGGAGGAACCGGATAGCAGTTTTCAAATATGTTAAGGGCTGTAATAAATAGGAAAGTGATCACATGTCCTCTATGTCCACTGAAAATAGGAAAAGAAGTAATGGGCTTAATCCATAGCAAAAGAGATTTAGGTTATATAGTAGGGAAAAAAAATTAACTATTAAGGCTAGGCTACCCTCGGGTGTGGGGGGAAGGGGGATATGACCTAAGATATGAAACTTCAGCTACATGAATTGCGTAGCTGAAGTCACAGTATCTTAGATTGACTTTCTGGCTGTCCCCATGGCGGTGACACGACTGCAGCTGCTCCCCCGTTGACTCCGCTTCCTCCTCTTGCCGAGATGGGGTTCTGGAGTCCACGGGAAGTGCGTTCAGGGATCGATTTATCACGTCTACATGAGAAGCAATAAATCGATCCCCGATACATCAAATCACACCCGATGCGGCGGGTAGTATAGATGTATCCTTAGAGTAGTTAAGCTCTGGAATAGGCTTCCAAGGGAGGTTATGGAATCCTCATCATTGGAGATTTATAAGAACAGTTTGGACAAACACCAGTCGGGGATAGTCTAGATTTACTTGGTCTGGCCTCAGCACATGGGGATGAACTTGATGACATCTTTAAGTTCCTTCCAGACCTATATTTCTATGATTTTATGATATTTTTGTCTGAATGCTGCCTATGATCATGGAGCAATGTAACTGGATATAGTGAGGTAAATATTCAGCTAGCTATCTGCTCCCAGTCCAGCTGCCTATCACAGACCCATGTCTTTGCAAGTGCACTCCCCTGCTAAATGTTGTAACCTATATGAATATGCTTTAAATTGTTTAACACCTGTGCATATGAAAATATTTGGATTTGCACTAAATAAACCCTGCTGGCCAGAGATACAAATTCAAATCCTAGCCAATGCACAGGTGTTGGATTATCTAACGTGTGAGTGCAATGAATAGCATGCATACAGGTTTTTCATCTGTATAAAAGTATGGACTAAAATATATTTAAAACTATCAAAGGGAGCCTGACTTGTGAGATTTCAAGAAAGTTGGACAATGGTCAGATTTAGAAGTACAAATTTTTGTTTGTTTTGTTTTATTTTATATGAATCTTCATCAAAATTGAATGCTTTAAACCCTGAGGGTAAAATACTTTGAAAGCAACTGAACAAGTTTAATGATCTTTTCTTGGTCTGTTGAGATTGACTGTCTGACAACAGATTCATTAATGTTAATCCACAAAAGCAAGAAGTGTTTTAACAGCTCTAAAGCCTTTTAAATACCTTTAAAATTTACAAACATTGATACCAATTCTAGATAAAGCTATCCTATTGTAAATTGATGCAGTACTGGCCCAATCCTCCTCACACTGTAGCCCATAGGATTTTTGTCATTGACCTCAGGGGGAGAAGGACTGGAACGTTGCGCTGAAGAATATGCATATTATGTTCTCTTTGATTGTCTGACTCTTGTAAGGGAGTTCACTTTATGAATACATGTGGTTGATTCAAAAAGAGGATGAATGCACATAGGTAGGAAAAGAGTACAGTAGTTTCAGATAGCCAACCCTCTAACAACCCGTTAGGAATAATTCAAGAGCTATTCTCTTGGCTGTTCTGCATCCCATGCCCCAATCAGACCAGTTCATTCTTTTTCTCTTATTTTATGCTTTGTTCCTACTGTTAAGATTAAACAATACTTTGGTGTGAAGAAGCTGGTCGCTGCATACTACTGGTCACAGACTCTTGAAGGGAAAATCTGCAAGTACTGAATCCAGTCAGACCTGCTGGGGTAAGCATGACTGATCCACAGGGTTTGGTAGCCTAGGACCTGGTCTAAGATTAGGAGAATTGTGGGATTCCACCCCAAGTAAGGTAAAGGCACAAGGCGTGTTACCAGTTGGTCTGCACTCAGAGAGAATGCGGAGTAGTCAGAGGTGCAGTTTGACCTGTGACTGTGACCCTAAGTGCCTCAATTGTCTTGTTAGTGTCGGGCATCAGTCCCTGTGAAGTGCTAAGGGATCTGAAATTCCCACTGAAGTCAATAAAAGTTGAGGTTAGTCTGCACCTTGCATTTTTGGGTATACTTCTGTCAGAATGACCATACTAAAGTCTCTGTTAAACATGTCAGCAAACCCAGTCTGAACTAGGTATATATCAGACTTGTAAAACTCCCATTGACTTCAGTTTTCACTCAAAATACCATCAAATGCACTAAGAAAAATGGGGGAGAGGAAGGGAAGAATTTTTTCTTTTGTCTCCTTCAGTTATAAGCATATTAGGGGTTAATTGTAACAACAATTCAGAGTCAGAGTCCTGCGCTTAGGGCGGAAGAATCCCAGGCACCGCTACTGGCTGGGGACCGACTGGCTAAGTGGCAGTTCTGCAGGAAAGGACCTGGGGATTACAGTGGACAAGAAGCTGGATATGAGTCAACAGTGTGTCCTTGTAGCCAAGAAGGCTAACAGCATGTTGGGCTGCATTACTAAAAGCATTGCCAGCAGATTGAGGTAAGTGATTATTCCCCTCTATTTCGGCACTGGTGAGGGCATATCTTTAATATTGCATCCAGTTTTGGGCTCCTACTACAGAAAGGATGTGCACAAATTGGTGAGAGTCCAGCGGAGAGCAACAAAAATGATCATGGGGCTGGGACACATGTCTTACGAGGAGAGGCTGAGGGAACTGGGGTTATTTAGTCTGCATAAGAGAAGAATGAGGGGAAGGGATTTGATAGCAGCCTTCAGCTACCTGAAGGAGGGTTCCAAAGAGGATGCAGTTAGGCTGTTCTTGGTGGTGACAGATGACAGAACAAGGAGCAATGGTCTCAAATTGCAATGGGGGAGGTCTAGGTTGGATATTAGAAAACACTATTTCACTAGGAGGGTGCTGAAGCACTGGAATGGGTTACCTAGGAAGCTGATTGAATCTCCATTCTTAGAGGTTTTTAAGGCCTGGACTGAAAAAGCCCTGGCTGGGATAATTTAATTGGGATTGGTCCTGCTTTGAGCAGGGGGTTGGACTAGATAACCTCCTGAGGTCTCCTCCAAACCTAATCTTCTATGATTCTATGTGATTTTTTTCAACATGACCATGTTCCTTTAAACTACATAGAGTTTTGAAGCAGAAATAGTTTCCCGACAATTCTCTGTCAGCAGGCACAACCTAAAGCCGACATTAGAAATGAGAACAGATTTTTATTTTAAAAGAAAGCTTTTTAATAATTTGGTGGTGACCCAATCTTTCACAAACTAGCAAAAGAAGGGCCCAGAAGTCACTGTCATGACTGAGTTTTTTATCCCCAAAGAAATAGCCAACAGGCAGAAAATTATTGTGGTACTCTGGTTAGTTGAAGCCAGTTATCAGAACAGCATAAGAGCAGAGAGTTGTCCTTGGAAATATGTAGCTATTAGGATAAAGTACAAGAAGGGTGATTGTGGAGTTCTGGAACACTGAATGTCAGTACATGCTGTAGGTCTATAGCAGAAGCTGTGAGACCAAAGTTACAATCACTCCATGGTGGGCAGTTAGATATAAGAGTTAAGGCTTTGATAGTCAAGGCCAGGCAGACCTCAAGGAAGTAAACAACAAAGCAAAAAAGGAGACCAAAACAGCAGGAATCACTGGAAAATATCTACACCTGTTTTCTGCAGAGAGGAAATCAGTCTGAGAGAAAAGACTCTATTTAGACATAGGATGGGATAAAATAGAGTTTGGAAATACAAGAAATGAGATATCCTAACAATCTCAGACATGGCAATACTAATATTCTGAGAGCAAGAAGAAACATCAGTTTTTGTTGCTCTGGTTAATGGCTGGTACATCACCCATATTGTATAGCATGATAGATATCAGGAAAGTTATTCTAGCTTTACTAGGGACAATGAAGATTATGAAAAGGAAATAAAACTTTTAAAATAATAAATAAATAATAAAGAAGATATGATAAATCATTTGAAATAAGTTAAATTTGAGATTTCTCCCAGCAAAAGGGGTAATTAGGCACTGCAATTTACCCATAGCGTCTCCTGTCTCTGTCAAGTTATTTTTCTCCTCCAAGGAAATAATTCACTCCTAGAATCCAGAGATGAAATCCTGGCCCCATTGAAGTCAATGACAAAATTCACATTGACTGCATCTTCCTGACTGGTGCCAAGATCTTTAAAATTACATAAAAGCAGACAGTGGGTTAAGCACCAGATATACTAATATCATTGCAACTGCCAGAAAGTCACATGTGTCTCAGATGGGCACAGTGTAGGTCATGACATTGATTTCCTAGGACCCAATACTACAATCAAATATATAAATGTTAATCCCTGTACCTGTTTGGAGCCTTGCTTACTTCAATGGTGTTTTACTTCAATGCATAGGTACAGGGATTTGCCTGCAGGGATCTGATAGCAGGATCAGGATCCAAGGCCCTGTACATCCTGATCTGTGGTACGATAATTGGCACCATCAACAATAGTTACTGAAGGTAGAGGCATCTAGGAAATCTTCTGAAGTCCTCCAAATTTTAGGGCTGCTGCTGGAAAGAAAAATATTACGAAATCAACAATACTAGAAAATTGAGGGGAAAAAAAATTGAGGGAACTGATTAATTTTTTATTTTTTTATCTATTGATATCACTTAATTTTTCAAAAAGAAATAGCAGATGCAGGTTCAGTCTTTTAGATGATCTCATGATTATTAACTATTCCTCCCACAGAACCCTTTTAAAAATGCCATAAATAAAATTACATCTTTTTCAGAAGGTTTATTAAGTATATTTATGTCTATTGGAAAAGGTCAGCGCTCTTTAACACTCACTGTGTGGTAAATTTATGGATTATGGTAAAGTGACTATTGCATATAAATCCTTCTTTGAACACCTAAGTATGTTTTCATAAGTACATTCATAATTCTGACAATGGCATCTAAATCTTAAGCATGTTACTCTTCCAATTTCTCAACTTAGACTTTCTTCAGTATATACAGTACTAAATGTGAACATTATAGGCTAAATTAATCCCATGCAACATTAATTTTGCTGTTTCCTAAATTTTGAGTGCTTGATTTTGCAATCGAAATAATGTTGGTTTTTTTGTGGGTAATTTCCTAGGTTTTTAAAACCAAACTGAAAAAAACAGAAATTCAATCTTAAAACATTTTACTGACATCCATCAAAGGTCAATCAGCAGATTAGAATCCCTAGATGCACCACACAGATCTCTGCCACTTGAGATAACCGAGGAACTGATGTCATCCTCAACATGGACCAGCACTAGAGGGGGAATAATTAGGGCCCTACCAAATTAACGGTCAGAGGATTTAAAAAAAAACATAAATTTCATGATTTCAGCTATTTAAATCTGAAATTTCATAGTGTTATAACTGTAGGGGTCCTCACCCAAAAAGGAGTTCTGGGTGTGATCGCAAGGTTATTGTGTATGTGTGTGTGGGGCGGGGTGTTGTGGTACTGCTACCCTTACTTCTGAGCTGCTGCTGGTGTTGGTGCTGCCTTCAGTGCTAGACAGCTGGAGAACAGTGGCTGTTGGCTGGGAGCCCAGCTGTGAAGGCAGAGATGCCACCAGCAGTAGCGCAGAAGTAAGGATGGCATGGTTATGGTAGTGCTACCTCTACTTCTGCACTGCTGCCTGTGGAGCTGGGCTCTCAGTCAGCAGCCGCCATTTTCCAGCTGCCCAGCTCTGAAGGCAGCAGTGCAGACATAAGGGTGGCATGGCATGGTATTACCACCCTTACGTCTGTGCTGCTGCTGGTGAGGCCTGCCCAACAGCTGCCACTCTCTGGTCACCCAGCTCTGAAGGCAGCACAGAAATAAGGGTGGCAATACCATGAATCCCCTAAAACAACCTTGTGACTCCCCTGCAACTCCCTTTTGGATCAGGATCCCCAATTTGAGAAATGCTGGCTCCCCCATAAAATCTGCATTGTATAGGGTTAAAGCACACAAAAGACCAGATTTGGGGCAGGGGTGGGGGCAGATGTCATGGTCCGTGACACATTTTTCATGGCTGTGAATTTGGTAGAGGTTGAAATAAGACACTGTGGTCATGGGCTCCATAGATATTTGTTTTAAGCAGAGGAATGGTGAGAATTGGGAATCTTGGGATTGATTCTAGGTTCTGGAGCAGAGTGTAGTCTATTGGGCAAAGACGCTTCAGCCCATTCCCCCGCCTTTTACTCTGTCCTTTCCAGACCGTCTCTGTCTCAATTCTATGTAGTGTTATTGTAGCCATGTCAGTCCCAGGATATAAGAGAGAAAAGGTGGGTGAGGTAATGTCTTTTATTGGACAAACTTCTGTGAGCGAGAGACAACTTTTGGGGCTTCCTGTGGTAAAGCTCTATGTAGCTTGAAAGCATGTCTCTCTGACAGAAGTTGACCCAATAAAACATATTACCTCACCCACCTTTTCTCTCTGTCACAGTCCTGTGTCTTCCCCACCCCTGGTTCTATACTTCTCACCTAGTCACTCCCAGTCTCCATTCCTCAGGTTTATCATCCCTGTCCCAGTTTTCTCCAATTGGAATAAAAGGAACTAGACCTGCCCTCCAGTGGACAGGTTTAAGAGAATGGGCGGATTTTAAGGCCATGCATGGCTCTTCTTCCCTGGCAGACACTTCTATTTCTAATGTCACTCAGGCAAAACTGCTTAATCCAGTCATTTTACAGCTACATCTCCACCCGTAATAGAGGAGGAAGAAGTCAATTAGTGCCATAAAAAAGCTCTCCCTGGCTGACCTCAATATCAGACACGGCAGTCAGAGAAGAGCTATTCAGCAAACACTGACTCACAGGCTCTTTAATGTTCTTTCCCAGTTAACTGTCATTTGGGCAGCCAGGAAACAACTTTCTCTTGAATCAAACTACTTTGTACTCTGGGTGTAAAGAACACATATGAGAGGAAATAGTAATCATGAAAATCTGTGAGATTTAGTGTAGTTACTCTTGTTATATACAGCTGTAACTGAGGGCAGGATTTGGTGCTGTAGCTCCCTATATTTGAAACATGTTCGTGTTAAACCTCTGTATGAATTTAGTTTGCACAAAGACTGCAAGGTTGGGACCTCATTCTTTAAGGGTTATGCTATTTTATGGTAGTGAATACTGAAAACAAAACACAAAAGAAACTGCAAACAAGTGGAATATTTTGGGCTGGAGGTAGGTGAAATGTTTTGGCCAAAACTTTTTTTGGGGGGAAAAAATACAGATTCTCCAACACTGGACTGTTTTGTTGAATTCATGTCTATTTTGTCAAATTGTTTGTTTCAGGAAAAAAACAAACTTCTGAGAAAATCAGAATGGTTTGAAACTACTTTGTGTTCCAAAATTTCCATTGATTTTATTTATAAAACATTCAAAAATTATTGCAACAAATACCGGTTGAATGAAAACATTTTTTAAATCCAACACAATTTTTTCCCTTAATTTTAAAATTGCCAACAAATTGGAAAAAAATCCATTATTTGCCCAGCTCTAAACTTCAAATGGTGTATAGTGATGTAGCTCCAAGCTTCTAGCATCCTGGATTTAGGAATAGAGAAAGAGTTGATTCAAATAATAATTTCACTTGAGACACTTTGGTGAATTTATCACACTGCTTTATGACCATTTAAAATCTGTCAGATAATAATCCTTTCTGGATAGGAAGGGTTATTGTGGGTTAGTCTGAGAATGAACAAATGTAAGAAGTCTTATGCTTAGCAGACCATAAATCTTGGAAAGTTTGGCCCTGACATTCTTGCTGAATTGAGGTGTTCTTTGAGGAGTTCTAATGTACTAAGCCACCAAATAATGAATGGTAATTATCAGATTCTAATGATGCATTTACCTGCAATCAGAAATAATTCAATGTATACTTCACTCCCTGAGAGAATGTCTACAATGCGGCAGGCCTCTACTCTGGCTTGTGGGACTCAGGTTATGGGAAGCTATTTAATTCTGGTGTGGACATTTGCAGACAGGTTGGAGCCTGGGCTCTGGGACCCTTCAAAGCGGTCAGAGTCCCAGAACCCAGGATCCAGCTTTAACATATATGTAATGATCTTGGGGTTCATTACACAACAAACCAAATGAAAGAGAAAAGAATCAAATTTTAATAAAACAAACTGGAGAGTGTCTCTGGTGAACTTCAGCACGTAGCCATTCGGCATTCCAATCCCTGGCTACAGGGCACAGCTCTAAATTCCTACACTCATAACACCATCCATTATGACAGAGTGTTTCCACATCACACTCTTTCATAAACATACAAGTCTACAGTGTGCACCACAATTAAACAGGATTGTAGCCCGAGCTCTGTGAGTCTGAGCCAGCTGAAAGGGGCCAGCCATGGGTGTTTAATTGCAGTGTAGACATACCCTAAAGGGCTCCAAAGTTTAAGTTAAGAACTTGATGAGAAACTGGATGAATGGGATCAGCAATCTTCCTTCACAAAAGTGACAAAGAGTCCTGTGGCACCTTAAAGACTAACTTTTTTAGTTCGTCTTTAAGGTGCCACAGGACTCTTTGTCACTTCTGCAATTCCAGGCTAACAGGGCTACCCCTCTGATTCTTTCCTTCACAAAGTATTTAAAATCTCTGCCACTAAATTTCCCATAACTGTTTTTAGTCTGGTTTGGTGAAGTTATATGCATAACTTTAAGAAATCTAGTTTGGGGTTTTTTTATGTTCTGCATGGAATAAGCACAAACCTTGCTCATTTATTTTAAAATCAATATCATATAAAGAGCAAATTGCTTCTGTGTCTCATTTTGTGGTGCTAGGGCTCACACAATATTATTGCAGTAAGTGCAGAAATGCTAGTACTGTTTAAATCAAAAGAGAACATTATAAGTTGTTTATAGACAGCAAGCTCAGCAAACAAAAGTCACATTATGGCAAAGGAAAACATTGATAAAGTATTTGTCATTTGATCATTCTCTACTATTTTTCAAAATTAGATTTAGAGCTGTTGGTTAATTGGTGGATAATACATTTTTATGTGTGTTGTGAAATAATGTGTATTCAGCTTTTCTCTAAATCAGGAATCCATCAATACATTTAGAGACAATAAGATGCCTGATTCCTATTACAAATCCTGTAACCTTCTATTCCAGACTTTTCAGGATTCTTCAATATTATATGCTGAATCTCTGAGTTTACTGTTCCGAGTATAACCATTTTCTAGACTAGTAGATTGGTAGGCTGTTGGGTGAGGGGCTGTTGAGAAAGCAGATAAATTTGTGCCAGGACCAAAAAACAAATTGGGGGTTTAGAAGCGATATATGTAGGCATGCCATGGTATTCAAAGATGTGCTCCTGGAAGGCTTGTGCAGTTTCATGAGCAGATGGAATATTGTATCAGGGAATAAAATGAACATCTTAGTAAGGAGGTCCACTGGGGTCAGAATAACTGAGTGCCCTCTGAAGTGTGGTAACTGTACAATAGAGTCCACTGAGAGGATGACCAAGGACATGTAGATTGGGGAGGGGCTGAAGGAGACCCACAGGGGCTGAAGGAGGCCCATTGCCTCGTTGTTTCTTTGTATGGATGCAGAGGTTGCATGGCCTAACACAGTTTTTTACATCAGTTCATGGGGTTGGCCATCAGAAGTACCTAGAAGTACCTAATGGTTAGTGGTACTGGGCCCATCCTTGGGTTGCTAGGTGGCTGAGTGTTGAGGCAGCTGAGTTCCTGATAACAGCATTGTCAAAACAATGCAGAGCATGCTTTGTACTTATTTACATTTGCATCTAAACTTTATCACCATTGCTGTTGAGGTTTATCAATGAAAAGATTACTTTAGACTAGAGTGACCAGATAGCAAGTTTGAAAAATCAGGACAGGGAGGGCGGTGGGAGAAGTAAGAGGCACCTATGTAAGCAAAAACCCTAGATAGCTGGCTTGTCCCTATAAAATCAGGACATCTGGTCACCCTACTTTAGACTGGGTTTCTAGATACCAGCATTAAATGAGAGGAAAGGAAAATAGCAAATTTTGTTTTTTTTGTTTGGAATTTCTTTCAAAATAAAATCAAGAGGAACAATTCTGGCCATCCATATTTAGAATAGTAATCTGAGCTATTTGAGAAAAACTGAGTATTTTCCAGTGGTCATGACCTGAAATTATTGGCCAAGATTTCTAAAACTGGATACCTAAAGTTAAGATCCTAACTCCATGCTTAGGTGACTAAAAAGCAGTCTAATTTTCAAAAGTGCTTATTGCAACTGGAGCAGCTAGTATCTTAGAAGTTTTGAAAACCAGCTTGTCTAAATTTAGGTGCCTGTGTAAATTTAGGTGCCTGTCTAAATTTAGAAGCCTTACTTTAGCCCCCATTTTGAAAATCTTGGACATTTTATCTAAGGCCCCAATTCTGCCACCAATTAGGCATGTAAATAGCCTTTCTCATGTGAATGGTCCCATGGAGTTAAATTAAATAAATCCTGCAAATTAACTGAGATTGTAATTTGTGGTTCTTCTCTGAAAAGTGACTGGGTAAAAATAGCACCTTTTTATTCAAGGAGTTCTGCTCCTTGATAGTATTCAAATAAGTTCTTACTGTCTTTTTCTCCAGTCACCTTCACAGAGTCTACACAACTAAGAGAGAATCAGCTGTGTTCTATTCCATCTTTATTAAGTTCCAATCAGGTAACCATGTCCAATCCCATTCAAAGCAATGGAGTATTGAAAGCATCAATGCGGATATCATTGCCTGCAATATCCACACTCTGCTCCAGCCACATATGTACCATACCTCTCTTCTATGCATCACAAACAGTTTGGCTAACTATATTTAGATCTTGTTTCCTGAAATGTCATGGAGGCTGGGGAATATGTCAGGGAGACAGAAGCAGACCAGCATGACATTGAAGGAGAGGATGGGAGGAATTGTGTTGTGAGATATAAAAAAGGGGACAGAGCTGCAGAAGTGGCTCTGCTTTCCAAGGCCCTAATTCAGCAAAACACTTAAGTACGTGTTTAACATTAAGCACTTGCTTAACCACACCTATATCCTGCTTAAGTCTCATTGACATGAATGGGACTTAAGCGTGTGCTTAAAGCTAAATATTCTGCTGAATTTCAATATTGCCAGTCCCAAATGCTAAAACAATTGCTAGTAAGGTCACAATATTCATGAGATCATCCCCAAAATCACAAATTTCAGGTTTGTTTTATTTGCCTTCTGGTTTTTGAGCCTTTAGGATTTGCTCTGGTCACATTTGCAAGCTTTTTTTCCGGAAAACCATGAGTTGGTAACATTTAACCACAATCAATTTAACCAGGAACACTTAACCCCAAAATCGAAGAGTTGCAGTGTTCCCTGAGTGCAGCAACCATTTTGATTTCACAGCAAGGTGTGGGGAACGGAAGAGAGAAGCAGTCAGCTTTTGCCAGCCTTGCTGTGAGGGTTCCAACATAGAATGCATTTAATCTCTGCATTGGGGCAGTTTTAAATGTGATCATATTTGGGAAGGCCAAGTATTCTGTGTTTGATCTTCTATAGGGATTATCTAGAATTTTTTTTTAAGTACACATTTTTACTTTTATTTTTGTTATATTTTTCTTAATCCCTGTTAAACCTGAAAAAGATGTCCAGAATTACTATTCCTTTTCTCTGCAGAACTTGTTCTAGCATTTAATTGAACTAGGGATTTTTTAACCCTCAGGCACCTACTTTCTAAATTCTGTAAACTGCTATTATTAGCCCAGCTGCCTTTCCTTATTTCCTGCAGTATAATTGCTAGAGCAGCCTTATGTTCCTCTTGTTTGTTCATTTCAGAATCATCTGATGAGCCCTGAGACAAAGAAAATGAGAGAGCCTCCTTCAGTGAAGCAATTCACCCAGCCAATTTGGCAGTACTGCTAGACCCTCTTTGCTTTCTCCCTGGACATACTGGCTCCAAGAAAGAGGCAAAATAATCTTCCAGAGAAAGCTTGGTAAAGCTGCTAAAAATCTCCCATAAAATAAATCAGCAGCCCTTTGCTACTATCTCTTCATGTGAATATGCCACCTCTTCCTAGCCTATTTAAATTTGAAAAGAGAGAATGAGGCAAAAAAATAAAAAAAAAGGGGGTGGAGGAGAAGGAGAGATGCATTAGAAAGAGGGGAAATTATCTAATACAAAGATATGCTTCTCTCTCTGCTACTTCAGCTTCCATTCAGGTCCTGTTGGAATTGCTCAATGAGAAAAACTTAAAGTGCCTGTGGTGCTAGGGCTGCTAACCTATTATTCACTTTAAATAATTTCTATTGGGACCCTGACTGGAGAAGATTCACAGACATCCACTGGGGTCTGGTAGCTTCTTCTGTAGCACATAAAGATTTTACAACTCAAAGGTTGAGGCAGTTGGATGGCTGAGGACTGATAATGGAATCTGAAGGCTTTTTCTTTCTCTATCAACAGCTCAAATGTGTGACATAACATGATCTCAAGTCCCCATCTACAAAGTGGGAATTATAAACTTTCCCTACCTTATATGGTTGTTGCAGGGATAAATTATTTAATGTGTTCAAGGGACTTAGATACTGTAGTGACTGAGACCTTATATGTACTTAGATAGATTAATCAAGAGAAGGACCCAAAATGGAGTTATACATCTTCTACCAAATTAGAAATAGATAGTAGATAGTAGAAGATAGATCTTCTTGCCATTGTTTGCTGTCTGCCTTTTAGAAGAATTCTTCTATAAAATAACCACAGTTCACCTAACTTGCTGCAGAGGACACCATTATGCTCCTAGAAGAATACAGCAAGGTATGTCCATCTTTTACCAGTGCGGATATTGTCAGCTGCTACACATTCCACTATAAAGCTTGAGAGGCACAATATCCATGCCAGGAAGGAAGCCACACTCCTTAAAGTCAGTTGGCCCATTTGCTCTCGCTTACAAGTACAGATTTTCTCCTATGGTTATTACAAAAGTGGGACTGGATAACATAGTTTTTACGTTGTCAGATTTCACTTTCTTACTTAGGGGAAATAGCTTTTTAGAGTGATAATTAAGTTAAATATGCCAAGATGTTTACAATAGATTGCTAATACATCAGTATAATTGTGTGATATTAAGTGTATCCACATCTAGTCCTTTTTAAAACAACAACAACAAATTAGGCATACAAGCTATTTAAACATTTTTTTTTTCTATTTGTCTCATTTGTTTCTTTGTACTTCCCTGACTGTTTATACCTTGTCTCTTGACTCATACTTAGAGTGTAAAGTCTTTGGGAAGGGATTAGCACAAGAGGAGACTTGGTCCATGAATGGGGTTTTTAGACACTATGGAAATACAAATAATAATAATATCAATGTATTGAATATTTTTAGATTTCTTTTGTACAGTGAAAATACATCTTTAAGAAAAAAGCAAAATACAAAAGAAATAGGGAAAAGGGGGAAAACAGAGATAATAGTTGCAGAGGAATTAAATTAAGATTTTGTAATTCATATTTTTACTTGTGCCCTCTAATCTAATTTATTTCAAACTTTGAATGATCATAACAAATGAAAAGTTGGAACTACTTCCCATATTCAGTAGGGATGTCAGGAGTTCTTGAAAGCTATTTAAAGTTTTCTTGTATATGAGGCAGCAATATAAACAAAACATGTGAGCTGAGAATAGCTCTAAGAAGACTTCTCTGCCTTTAGATGGGCTTGCTATAACAGCCTAAATGGTTATTCTTAAGTCTCTACCACAAAAATATATTTAGCATTTTTTAAATTCTTGATGGTGAAGCAGTTTTGTGAGACAGTGCCATAGAAATATAAGGCACAGAAAATCTTTAAAATCATCAGTGCTTGAACATAAGTAAGACCAGGAGGCTTTAAACTGCCTCACAGACAAATTATACTTCCTGCTGAGCTGACCCATTCTATGACACAATTTAAGTGGATTTTCCCCCCATTTGTGATCTCTTCAATTGCATATGAAAGCTGTGTTTTACAATTATAGACAGCTCCAGCAACTTTCATCTTTGAGACCTTGTACACGTTACCTAATTAAGTGACACATTATATTAATGTACAGGTTTTTAAGATCTGAAGTTTGGGCATAATGCTTTATGTTAAATTACATGAATTTAGTTAGAGTTGATCTGATCTGAAGTCCCATCTGATGATGATGTTCATATTTTGGTCTCAACTAAAGAATGGCCTGTGTCCGGCCAAATAGAAATTATTCTTTGACTATTTTATTCATACATATGCCAGGAATATATGGCCATCATGAAGCAGTTAATTTAATGGTAATTTTATTGAAATGTAAAATGAAATGAAAGGTGTTATGAATATGTCTATTATATAAAACTACTTACTACAAATGAGTCAAACCAGCTCAGGGGAAAAAAAATCTGTTGACCATAGAGCTGTGCAGATAACTGACTGTAGCCAAACTGCAAAAATCGAAAAAAACAATTGTTTCTAGTAGATCCAAAATGAAAATGTTTAGAACTTTTTGGTGAAATGAAAAAGTTTACAATATTCATTCAAGTTAAAATAAATGTTCTTTTCAAAGCAAAACATTTCTTTTCATTCATAAGAGCTTTTTAATTTTTTTTCAGATAAAATGGAAGTTTAATTTGAAAAAGTCTTCAATTCAAAACAGATTGACTTTTTCAGAGATTTTTTCTCCCCTGATTGAAATGATTATGCAAAGTTGACACAAATTGATGAAATTTATGAAAATTGTATCTACGTTGTTCTCAGAGGTAACAGATGACAGAACAAGGAGTAATGGTCTCAAGTTGCAGTAGGGTAGGTTTAGGTTGGATATTAGGGAAAAAAAATTCACTAGAAGGGTGGTGAAGCACTGGAATGGGTTACCTAGGGAGATGCTTGAATGTCCTTCCTTAGAGGTTGTTAAGATCAGGTTTGACAAAGCCCGCGCTGGGATGACTTAGTTGGGGATTGGTCTTGCTTTGTACAGGGGTTGGACTAGAAGACCTCCTGCAGTCCCTTCCAACCCTGATATTCTATGATTTTATGAAATGTTTTAGTTGACCTAAAACTGCATTTTTTTTTTGTGAAAAAAAGAAGTTTCATCTGAAAAATTTCACACAGCTCAACTTGGAGAGAGAGTATTTTACTATGCTTCAAAAGAAAAAATATGACTATGTCTATTTGAGGGATATCCATAATAAAAGAGAAAGTGCAGTGGGGAAAAATGCTTTGAATACATTTGTGATAAATACCTGATACAAAGGTCACAGACATCCTGCTTTCCACAGCTAGCTCACAGATACAGTTACAGAAAAGTGTGAGCTGGTTTAACATAATGTATTCATCACTACAGGCCTGTATTAACAAATTCTATACCGTAACAAAAACCACTTTGTGGAGAAACCTTATAAATGGCTCACCTCTTTGCAGTATACTATTTTCATGGCAGACTAAAAGAAAATTAGATAAAGGAGCTTAGTCTATCCATTTTAACACAAGCTTCTGAAACTGTCTGAATATAAAGGACACCTCGGGCTCCCGCTCTAAGATTTTCTCAAATTAAAATATGAAACAGACACTAATGGGCCTCACAGGTATATTACAGGCTGGTTCTGACATACACAGCAAATAGAGGATCAGGCTATCGAAGGCAGACCACTGTCATAGTCTGTATACTAGTAGAAAGTTGTGTAATTACTGGGTAAGCACATCTGAAACACTTCCATTGATATTTGGCAAAATAATTCTATCCCTACATGGCTTGTGTGTTGAGAATATTAGATGAGCTGGCAACCAACATCAGGCAGTAGGTTTAAGGTTCTGTTCTAGTGGCCAAAATGATCATTCTAAGGTAATGGAAACTATTATAGCTGATAAAAAATAGGAGTTTCCATGTCATAGGAAATTCTGATATTTTGACATTTGTTTTCATCCTGTAGCCTGACCCATAGTTGGGTATATACAATTGTAACTTAAGGGTTAATAGGTTCTTGTCCCAAGATCAGGCCAGTAAGATTATTATAAAAATATCATAATTTGGGAACCTCGATGTGCAGAAGTGCAACATTCTCACTATAGGAACTCTCTATATATTTACACACATATAATTTATTAATAATTTATCAAAGTTATACACACTCTTAAACTCAACAAGGTAGATAGAGATAATACAGAAAGTACATTTGGATGTCCATATTTACACCCTTATCTATCTTAACCTATTTAACCATTATCTTTCATACTTAACCATTATCTTTCTCAGCACTGTCATCATCCTCATCTTCCCGGGTGGCCATCATTCTGGCCCTCCCAAGGTCTACATCTCTCCAACCTATCTGCTGCCCCTGGTATGTTACTTTTGTAGTAGGTTATACTAATGCTGCCACATCCAATGCATATTCAATAAAGCTCCTGTCTCCGCTCCAGAGAGAGGGAGCCCAGTTGGGTGTGGGGCACGGAGGTGGAGAGGGTCAATTGATGAGGAAGGGGAAGAGGAGAAAGCAGCAAGGGTGGGGGAGGAGTGAGTGGGGGGCAGGGCCTTGGGGGAAGAGGCAAAGCGAGGGTGGGACCTTGTGGGGAAGAAGTGGAGCAGGGGCAGGAGAGGTTCCAGTGCTGCTGCTATAATGTCCAATTCTCAGAAATTAGAAAGTTGTCAGCCCTAGCATGGTATAAGCCTGTGTAAATGAAAAAAACTGATATGAGGGGCTTCCTTACTCTTGAGTGGGCTCCGTGGGACTGCTTCTCTCCTCCCGTGCAGATAGGTGTGGACCAATGATACCACCTCCAACCACCTGACTTCTGGTGTGTCCGGTCAGTAAATCTAACATCCAGATACTGTTCAGGCCCCCCTTTGACCAGACTTTCTGGTAAAAAAAAAAAAACAAAAAAAAACAAAAAACAACAAAAAACAGACACCTGGCAACCCTACAAGAGCCATGCTCCTCAGTGAATAAGCTTCTGACACCTGATTGTGAGTTAACTTTTTCTGGTCCTGTCCACATCCAAAGTAGCCAAACTAAAATCTGTGAGGAGTGGGGCTTACTAAAATGATTCATAACTATTCGTTCAATGCCACTTTTACCCAAGGTTCATGGGCACTGCACTGTGGCTTTTTGTCACTCCTAGAAGAATGATCCCCAAAGCATTATTTCTAGGAATGACATGTCACAGCATGCTTGGAAATATGTTTCACAAATGTTGTGCGACACTACCTGGGTAGTAGCACAGCTAATCACAGTATTTTGAGTCAGTGTGTCCATGGGTATGCTAACATTTGGAGGGTTCGTTGAGAGTATTTTCTTACTGGTTTATCTCCAGTCTCACTGAATGAAATTAACCCCATTGTAGAGGGCTACTCACTGTGGAGGACTACTCACTTGCTCCACTTATGTCAATGAGAGATTTGCCATTGACTGAAGCGGGCTCAAATTAGGGTCCTTCAGAACTGAGAGTAGCATTAGGTAAACACTTCCAAAAATTAAGCATATCATGTTCATATGAATCATTTTTTATTTTCTAAGTTTAAATGAATCTCTTTACATGGGCCAGATTATAATAAGATCACCAAATAACTACTTGCCTAACCCTACAAGAAAGTTCACAAACCTAAAATGAAGATTGTAACTCCCAAAATCAAAGCAGTAAGTTGGGCAAGTTGTTTACTCTCTTTTTCTTAGTTTTCCCATCAGTAAAATGGGGAGAATAATACTTGCCAATCTCAGTGGGTTATTAGAAAGACTAGTTAATATTTATAGAGTGGCTTGAATATGAAACGTGTATAGTGTTTTGAAAAGCTTTGACTCTGCAATGAATAGTGTGGCCAGATAAATTAATTTAAGCTGTCAAATTGGTAAATATTAAGTACAGCACTTTACAGATTGACATTAGCATAGATTAAACATTATAGGCCAGATTCCGTCTAGGGACCGTGCTTGCAGAAGTTGACACGGATCCTTGTGGAGGTCTTTGACAGATCTGCCAGTGGAAGCACAAACAAGCTTGCTCTTTCCTAGGAATTAATCCCCACTGGGGTGCAGTAGATCAGTTTGGATCAGAATAATTTGCAACCAGACTATTGCAAATGGAAGGCCATGTTTGATATGAATGTGCAAAGAGTAGGACTGTAAAACTCCCATTAAATACAGAGCAAGGCAAATGATTAATGATCTAGGATTCTTCTCACATAGTAGAAATTAATTAAAGATGTGCTGCCTTTAGGCAATTGTATGTTTATCCATGATAAAAATGGAAATGTGCTGAATTTTGCAGAATAAAAATGACTGTTTAAAGACAGAGTGAATTGGATGCAAATCAAGGTTTTTGTAAACACTCTGAAATCTGATTGGCAAAAACTCAGGTGATTGTCTCACTTTGATTAAAGAGAGGCAGTAGTTGTGATAGCATCTTCAGCAGACACTACCTTTCTTCATTTTAGAAAAAAGAGGAGAGGAAGGATTTTTGTCATAACTTGAGAGAAGTACTGAGCAGATGTGTGGGGAAGAAAGATCAGCAATTTTTTAAAATATGATTAATAAAATATGGGTGAGTTTCTTTTTCTTTTCTCTGAATTCAACTGCTAATTGATATTTAAATGTATTAACTTCAGTATGTCCCCTACCAGGGCCTTCAATCCATATAAAATGCAGCTGCACATTGGCTTTCCCTCCACTTGGCTCCCCATCTGCTGTTATATCCAGTTTAAAGCGTCTTATCAACACTTTCAGCTCTGCATAACTTTCCCTCCTTACTCACTTTCCCTTGTCAAGCTTAGCTTTGGCACCATCCACCCTGCTCCATGAATGTTCCCAGCCTTTTCCACTGACATGTCCACATCTTGAACAATCAGTTTTGTACCGTCTTCTGCACAGCAGCCCAAAGTATGGTACAAACTCACTGAGCTCATCCACAGGGCTTCTACCTTATCCACATTCAAGTCCCACTTAAAACCCAGCTGTCATGCTGTTTAACATGAATTGAATTGACTTGTCTGTCAGGTGCCTAGTGTTGTTTCCCTTAATCTCTTTTGGCTTGTCCATGTATCCTTCAGATTATAAACTGTTTGCAGCACAAGCTGCCTTTTTTGAATATTTGAAAAGTACCTCATATACAGTGAGTGATATTGTAAACAAAGGTTAAATAACGATAAATGTTATCTTCTTGGCATGTGTTACAGAGTTAGATAAAAAAAACAAAGTATCGTCGTTGGGAAGTTGCAATTTTATTTCCTAGAATGCAGAAAGATAACATACAAGAACACAAACAAAGAGAGAGAGAGAAAGCAGGCTGCTCCCTAAAAAATGGAGAAGCACAACTCACCCCCACCTTAGTCTAGGTCGGCCTTCCATAAACTGATGGTTGCTAGGCTCAGATTGCACATTTCGCTATAGAGCCCCCTAGCCTGGAAACAGGACTAGACCCGTGAAATTTAAAGTGACAGTACAATTTTAGCACAGTTACACCACAATACATTTATAGAAAACCTTCACTAAGGGTTAGATTCTATCCCCTGTAGGAAGAATACCTGGTCCTATTGAAATTAATGGGCCAGATCCTCAGCTGGTGTGAATCAGTGTAATTCCGCTGACTATCAATTAGTAAAGATCTACTCAACATTGTTAAGGGCGGCAAAATTGAGCTCTACGCAAACAAGTTAAAAGATGATGATTGTTTTGGAAATAGAGGAAATTCCCACATCTCTTAGGGAATGGAAAGTTCAAGGTGGAGATTGCAGAGAGACAAGGAGTTAAAAATTCTGGCAAACTGACAGATGACTTTCATGGCATCCTTGAAAGATAAATATTTCTAAGGTGTAAGGTGGTAATGAAAAAGTCTTTCAAATTAAAATTCCTGCCAGGCTAAAAGTGGAAATAATTTGTTGTCTCGTGTTACTCCTAGAGAATGATACATACTTGACCAGACCAGAAAACTATTACATACTTTGGCCAAATAGGGCATGAGTGGAGAAGACTTCTCAGGACAGCATATGACTGTGACAATAGGTATCCTGGAACATGCTTTAGAGACGATGTGGAATCTTGGACAATAAAAGAATGAAAACCAATATTTATTTATGCATCACTTAGAGAAACACTATTCTTTCACTAAGCTGTTTATAAACAGTAAGGCAGAAGCTTTTTTTATAATGATGTTCACACGCTATGAACATAAATTTCATTATCTGGTAACAAAATTTGTCTCCTGCTTGCTACTTTAAACATCTCCCTTGAATATACTGTTCTTCAGTTTTTTATTTGAAAAGAAGAGGGGAAAATAGTCTTACCTGAATTAAGTTTTCTTAGAAAATCACCAAATAGTCCTTATGCCAATTACAGGATTAAGCAGCTGTACAAATACTATACAATAGACTAAAACCCATCTGCACTGAAATGGTGTATTTTGTAGCTATCATCTCTGTCATGAATATTTTATCTACAAAGATTTTTTAAAATTGAATCTAATTAAGAGACATGCTAAGAACAAACTGAGTACAACTTAATTTCCCTTTGACTGGCCCAATCATGCATTCAGCAGCAAATGACTTCCTTATTTGGTGTAAATGTGACACTTACTAGCATTACTTAGTTCTAATATAAGGAGAAAGATTTATGTGCTGAAAGATTAGCTGGATACTATCCATTCGATTTTTCTTCAATCAGAGCAAATTATGCCACACTATTAAAAAAATATTTATCATTTTTTAAATACAAGGGAAATCTACAGTGCCAGGAAAACAGAAACACTTCTTTTTATATGACATGTTTACCTCAATTTTTTGCGTGCAAACCTGCAGAAAAAGGTAGTTTGTGATGTGATCCTTCCAATTTTAATTGTTCATGTATTTATATAATAGATATATAGCTGTGTTACGTTTTGGAAAGTAAGCGAACCAATTACCAGTTTGAATAAATAAAAGTTGTGAAAACAAATGACTTCACTTATTTTGGGAGTTTCACACAACAATTATTTTATGAAGAAAACATCTTTCTTAGATACTGTGTGTTGTGTCCTTTGAGAACTCTTCAACAATCTCCTCATGATGCAGAGTAGCACTGAGGTAGAAGGAAAGATGACAGATCCTCTGACCTTAGTATAAATGCTCTAAAGCTGAAGTAGATGAAAGCTTGAAACTCATGATAAAAAGGAATGTTCACAGGGAAAGAACAGGAAGCAATGGAAAGTTCCACTTATCTGAGAAGGTGAAATTCAGTAGACGATATGATCTGAACATTTTAAAGACTAGAAAATGGTTTGGGAAGGAGAGTGAGCAATGTATTTCAGTAGCTGCCAAAGCTCTGATGTAGAAAGATCAGTATATAAACTAAATTGAAACGATGCCACAGCAATGCCTTGTCAAAACTTCTCTATGGAGCAAGAATGTGGCAGTTAAATGAGGCAAAAATGAAGCAGACTGGAGGCTTTAGACAGTTTCTCTGAGTCAGCTGATGGCAGAGAATTATCAGCATGGAGTTTTGCACAATGTCCAGTCAGCCATTTATATCAACCACCCCTTCGTAAAGACTATTGTTACTTCCAGATCATCTGGTCAGGTTGGAAAGAGTCGTGCACTATCACCCAATGAGCAAAGAAAATATCAACAGACAAGCAATGGGGTAATGAAGTAATATATACAAACTGGCTTTCTTACCAATGATGTTTCAAATGATGCCAGCATCTCAGGTAGAGTGATCAAAGCTCATCAAATATGAGAAACAAATGAAGCAAATGTGTGTTTCAAAAGGTGGCTCTTATGTACTATGTTCAAGTCAAACAATGTTTCCCACTCCCCCTATGGAAAATTTTTATGAAAATGACTTTTTGACAAAAATATTTTATTTTAGAAGAGCAGATACTTACCATGACTATTTTCATCCAGTTGAATGAAAAAGGTTACAGTGGAAGTTTTTCACCCAGCCCTCATTACAGGTGGGGCAGTGGTACCATCTATTATTAAGATTTCCTGACATCTCTCAGTATAAGACTCTGTTCTCAGTTACTTATAACTTTGCCAAACTTTAATTATGCATGCTGAAATTTCCTGTGAATGAATCAGTCAATATGATTTTTCCATTGCCAAGTAAAATTACATTGTTTTCCCATGTTAAAAAATTCTGGCATTTCGTCATCTTCTTCTTCTTCTCCTTCTTCTTCTTCGACTTTAAATTTGCAGGGAGTGGCCTCTGTGTGAGAGAGGTGCCTTTTACTGACCCTATGAAAATTTGTCAATTTTGTCTCAGTTAGAACCTTTGAATTATACACAGAAATAAGACTGGAAACAAATTCCAGAATCAGAACAAAGCCAAACTTTGATAGCATGGAGTGTTTCATAATTCTATTTCAGATACATATTTGCTAGTTGGGCTTTGTCTTTTCAATGAGATGAACCAACATTCTGGATCCAAATACCTCCAAACTTGCAATGTTAAAATGTTGAATGCAGTGTTGAATATGGACCCAGATTTTGAAGCTCAGTGCCATCTCTATTAATAAAAGGTGAGTTCTGCTTGCTATTATGAATTTAGTTAGTTCTATTATTGAATGAATCGTTGAATTGTTCTGCATTTCAGATATTTTAATTTTTTTCTCGTATGCCTTAATAATGAAATTGTTTTGTGAGCCATCTCTCTTTATACTGATGATCACTTGGACTGCCTCATCTTCATCACTCATATCTTCTGTTCCTCTTAATAGGAAAGAAGGAAATTATCGTGTAACCACAGACATATTGTCTGACTATACCAAAAGGACAGGAGACATTTGACATGGGTTTAATCAGGCCACAACGTTATTATTAGATGTCTGGGACTACCTGGGAGATAAAAGTGTACAGTGCAGGTAACCCATGTTTATTCTGTAATTACTAGGTGGGGCTTCCACCAATTTCCCCCCTTTTTTCCATCCGGGTCCCTCTCACAACTCTATTGCTGGGACCTTACCAACCACTCCCCTTCCCTCTGATCTGGATTCCAGTCTGCAGTTAGGCTGGCTCCTGGTAGTCTGACTTGACTCTCTTCTCAGCCTTCTGGGTTTCTGGTCTCTGCTGAGATGACACTGTTCAATGTTATGAAAATCCCAAAAGGATTCAGTCTTCCACTGAGTAAGAATGTGGAGGGTAGAAAGGTCCTCCCTGGCTATGATGCTTCTTTCCCTGCTTCACTCCAAACTGAAAGTAGAACCAAACCCTGTGTCTGCGTTTTGGCTTGTGATTGGTTCTGGTCATGTTGCTAGCCAGTTCTAGCCCTGCCCTGCACCCTAGGCAATCTGGGAAACAGAATCCTGAACATTTGCTACTATTGCTGCTATAGCTCAGGGCAAGTGCACACAGGCAATAATATAATTTGAGTCCATAAAGTACAGCAGTGTGAAGCCAATTGGTTAGTATTGTTAATTATATTCTTAAAAATAGAGAGACCTTTATTAAATCAGGAACATAATGAGAAACCAAGCAGTTGCATACAGGAAGATTTAGATTACCTTAACTGAGCTAGTCAGTTGCAAATGCAGCACTATAAGGGAAAACACAGGACAATAACTCACAGAACCATAGGAGAAAATATTGTATGTGCTGAAAGGAAAGAGTCTGTAGCATTCTGACCAAAAAAAAAAAAAAAAGATTTGGGAGTGCTGTATGAAAAATCCATAGTCTTCTCAGCTGCAATGCTGAAGACAAACAAGTTGCAAAGTTTGTATTGCTAGGGGAACAGAATATAAATCAGTAGTGGAGGTATTATTTCTATTTGACGTGGTAGTTACACCTCACCTTGAATGCAGCATGAAATATTGGTATTGTTACCTTACAAAGTACACAATTGACTGAGAGTACAGCATAGTACGGAAAGAATGAGATAAACTTCAAGGATCTGTGGTGAAGAAAAGTTGAAATCAGAATTTATTCTCAATGAAAAAGGGAAGACATGGGCTGGATTTTACTGATGTTTTAAATGGATGACAATATCTGATAGAATTGATGCTAGGAAAAGTGTATAAAAAAACTGTGTGGCACTACAAAGAACAATAATGTAGAAACACCCAAACTAATAAGGACAGTAGAAATAATGTAATTTGCAAAGCAAGCAAAAGTAAACAAGAATAGAATAGCAAATTGAAACAAATCCACCCAAAGTATGAAAAACAGCATGTGATAAGTTAACAGGAATGTTACTTAATGTATGAGAACAGATAAGTTTCAGAAACAGACAGATGGATTTCTATACTGAAAGAGCAGAGAAGACTAGGAGGACAATGGAGGATACTGGGAGTAAAAGAGATCAAATAATTGTTAACCTTGAAAAATATTTGGTTCAGTATTCACCTGGGCTTAAGTGGTATTTCTATTTCAGCTATTTATTAAAAAATCATTTTATACGGTTGTCATTGCCACAGTATTTGAGCACCTCACAATCTTTTAATGTATTTATCCTCACAACACATTTCTGAGCTAAGGAAGTGCCATTATCCTAATTTTGGTAGCCTCCCTGTGCCTCAGTTCCCCAGCTGAGTGACTTACCTGAGATCACAGAGCAAGAATTTAAAGTCTGTAGGTCCTCCTTCAGGTCAGTTCATATTTAATCTGGACTAGTTACTTTATCCCTAATAAAAATGGTAAATTGAAGATGGGGAGGGGATAACCATCCTCAATCTTTACTCAGGTTGATCAAGGCCGATTTGAGATTAGAAAAAGTAAAGGATACTCTCTAGTTTAAGTTTCATACTTGTTGATATCAGGCAGGACCTAAAGAACTGTGGAAGTACGTGAGAGGCTAGATTCAAGGAACAGTATTTTCAGCTTGAAACCAATCAAAACAATAAGTGGCACAACAAAGCTATTGTTGTGTAAGGATCGGAGGGAGAAGACTTTAAAGGAAAAAGGAATTCTTAGGAATTCTCCCTTGTAGAAGAAGAGGAAACAAAGTAGCGGGTGGCTCATTCTTAATTTACATCAATGATCATTTTGACTCGCTGAATTTCTGTACAGATTTCATGATGTGTTGTTTGTAGTTTGTCTTCAGATTGTGAAAATATTATATAATATCCGTAAATGTATTTGCAGAATGTATTGAGGGAGAAATAATGACAGGTATAGCCTAGGGAAAGTAGGTCAGGCACTGAGCTACAGGTAGTGGATTCTGATTGAGTAGTGGGGCCCATAGTGAACAAAGGCTTCTGGCTGGGAGAACTGTGGCTGTATCCATGAATTGTGTTTTACTCTGAGTTTTCTGTCCGAAGATTCTAAATTCTGACCTTGGCAGAAGAAGGGTAGATTTTCATAAGATTAGACTGGAGGCAGCAATGTGGTACAGCTGACTTCATGGAACCAGACCTGGAAGTTGAAGACCAGAGCAGTACCTGATGGTATGGGCTTCACTGGATAGGAGTAGACAGATCAAGAGTGCTGCCTGCTGGTACCCACTTGACCACTAGTGAGTTTAATTGGTTTTCTGAGTGCGATTATAAGCGCGGGGGGCGGGGGGGGGGGATTGTTTTGTGAATAAGAGTTCTGGGCCTCAACAAACTGGGCAATTTCTAACTCCTCATACATGTTTTGGGGCTTAATAATTTTATTAGTGTGGTTATTGCATTTTCCCACATCAAAGCTATTATTTGTGGCTTCACAATCCCAGCAACTTGTGAGTCCTTTAAAGATGCCCAAGTTGATTAAAGTTTTAAAGCTCTTAAACTCCATTGATAAGGTTTTAGGAGAGGGCTCAAACCAATCATTTTATATATAGTATATGGTGGGGGAGGAGGAAAACTGTAAACATTTTGTACAGAAAAATGTTACAGTTAAATCTTCACATGAGCATGCATGTGGTAGACATGTAGCTAAATGCTAAGCCAACAGTGGGAGAATTTCACCACATTTTCAGTGTATACACAGCCATAGTGGAAATGCATATGAAAGAATACATTTTATCATTATTTTTTTTTCTTGTATTTACAGGGCAGCAGTCCCTATATTTAAATGGTTTAATATTTTCTATTATAAAAATCCTTTAACCATTTTTCTTGGAGGGTGCTAACATTTCCAAATTTTACATCAGGTCTTTGAAATTTGGGGTATAGTCCCATACAGAGGGAGATGCCTTCTACTGACTTTATGTAGATCTACTGATATTTAGCTGAGTTATAAGCCTTTGAAAATTGTCATTTCGTGTCTGTTTTTACTCATGTATAAATAAGTTCAGTGAAATGAATTCCTGGTGCACATCCATTGAGGCCTTTGTAGTTTGGTGAGTAAAGGAGCATGTTTGTGACAAGAAGACGTGAAGCTGTTCATGAGCATTTACAATTTCCAGTAGCTTGCCATTAGACAATTTGTGAGGATAAATTGGAACCATAAGGAAGTATTCCATGGGGACTGTCACATGCCCCTGGCTTAATTGTTTGCATTCTTCATGAAGCATGATATTTGTGTAGCAAAAGGAAAAACACAGTGTTCCTTTTGTAGGAAATTCACAATTTTGAAGATAGTAGGTAACTGTTATCTGGAAGGTTTAAAACCAGCAACTCTACAAAGCATCTGAGAAGTCTGAAGTATTAGAAGTAACCCCAGTAGTGACAGATTCCAGGGCAGAACACAGATGCATAGTAAATTCCATTTAAAACATTGCTCTGCAATTTCACAATCACATACATGGTATGTGCACCATCCCAGTTACATGATGAGCAGATTGGAGCATATAAATTAGTCTTTGTGTTTTTCAGATGTACATGATATAACAAAATATACTTTATATTTTTAAATTTAGATATTTATTAAAATCAATGAGACTAATCAAAGTAATTGGGCTACCTTACAGTTTGTAGATGATCAGTGTACTGATTTTTCTAGCAGACACTACTGGTCACTAAATCTCTGAGAACTTCATGTTCTATGGTGCTTTGAAAGAGACTCTGATCTCCCATAAGTGAAGTTTTTGTGTCAAAATTAGAAAGGTATGTTTAGTATTATTCCTAGGTGCTAAGAGCAGAGCTGTGCAAAATATTTGATGCCAAATTAAAGTCTGCAGAATTTCCACTAAAATGAACTATTCCATGAGACATTTATAGTGGAAATCATTTAGTGAAAATGTAGTGAAAAATACCATTTTTCTATATTTAATTTTTCAAAATCTGAATGCCAGCTAAATTTACAAGGCAGATTTTCATGGTGAATTTCAAATTCCTGTTTCACAGCTGGGTTTGTTCATCGAAGTAGAAATTCCATGACTGAAGTTCCTTGATATTTCTTTTGTTTACCCTGATTGGCTGAGCTAACTTCATGTGAACAAAAAAGTCAAAAGAAGCCATTTTGACCTGTTTATTCAGATGGACTGTTGGCATTTTGTGTGGTCTTTCTCATTCAGAATGAAACTAAAGCAAGCTAAATTCTCTCATTTATTTTGCTGCAATAGTGAAAAAACTCATGGAGATAACCAGGATTTTGCACTTGTGCAAAAGACAGCAAATTTTCTTGGTGTCTCTTATTTTTCCATGACCTTGTATTTCTTTAGCAAAAAAAAAGAAATAAATAAAAAAAATCACAGTTTCTCCATAGTTATAAAAGCATGTTTTCTTTAGCAATTGTGTTTCTTTAGTAATTGCTCACAGAGTCTTATGGGTGTATCTCTGTCACAGATTCCCAGTGGCCAATAGGAAGTAGTTCTCTGCTACTCCTTGTGGGAAGCATTTTTTTCATCCTGTACTGGGGGTGGGGGAGCGTGGAGAAGTGAATCTGCCTGGTGGTCAGTTTGAAGACATAAAAGAGGAGAACTCTCTACCATCTGCCAAACACGCCTGGCAGAAGGGGACAGGTGGACTACATGCCCCTTGGTACTTCTTCCCCAAGAAGACAATTCAAGATGAGGTGATGATGGGACTGCTGCAGGTGGTGGGTTGTGTGAGGTGGAGGGCTGTATGCCCTTGTAGGCACCCCAATAGGTTTGGGTGGTTCTACTAAGTATCCTAATTTTTGACTGCTTTTCCAAAGAAAAATCAAAATTTATGTGAGATTTCCCCTTATGAGATTAAATGTATTTTTGCTGTGCTAAGGTGGGTTTGTTGCATGCTTTTATAGCTATGGTGAAACTGTGATTTGTATTTTTGTTGTTTTACTCACCTCATAGTACAAGGAGCAGAGACAAGCAAGAGAAAACTGGCTCTTAGGACAGTGGCAGATTGGAATATGTAAATTCCCATCCCACACAAGTACTTTAAGGTCTAATTGAGTTAAACACAGCACTAACGAATCTAATTGATTGCATTTCACATCCACTCTGTACAGGTGTATAAGACATAAGACTGTGAAGAGTAAGGCCCTGAGTTTATTATTTTAGTACAGCATGTGCTGTTTGGCCTAATGGATAATGCTCTCTGGACTGAGACTCGGGAGAACTGGCCCTGCTACTGATGGGGTAATGATATCTTTTGAAATCACTTTGAAGTCTATAGATGAAAAGTGTTATATAATAAGAGCTAGGTACTATTATTCTTTATTAAATTTTTGCACTGTTTTACAGCTCTAGTTAAGATACAGCAAAGAATAAAGCTGTGTTGGAACAAGTCACTGAGAGCGCTCATCCAATTGTTTGGTGTCAGTTTCTAGCACAGCTTCACAATTAATTACAAGTTACTTTGCTTCAGTGACTGAGCTAAAAATTCCAACTTTACAAAACAAAAATCTCACAAAGCTATTCCTTCTAAGTTTGTAATAGACAGAATTCTTTTTTTTCTATCTTCCAGAAATTTTCCCCATTCTTGTTTGTTCCTGTTTTCCTTAGCTGGGAAGGTACTATGCAGGGGAAAAAAGAATTTACAAACTGTGATCTCTCACCCACATCTTTTTTACACCCAGCTCTACAAGCATATGATTTAAAAAGCTCATTTTCAAGAAAAAAGAAATGTCAACTGGTAATTGAGATTTTAAAAAAATTGTGAACTGAAAAGGACACTTTATATTACTTAAATCTAACTGACAAACTCCATTCTTTAATTCTACTTAGGAGCTTGCCTTCCTCATTAACCGAAAAAGAATCTTCTTAACATTTAAAGTTTCAGCGATATGCAGCATGTTGCCAATACATTGTTCTTCAGTATAAATTAAAATATGTTAACATTGCGCTAAACTGTCTAATATGGAAATAAATGGTCCTCAGGGAGCTTTTTAATGTGGTTCATGTAAAATTAAAGAAATTCAGTGTTTAGTCTTTTAACTGAACACAACAAATTTTCAGAATTAATATAATATAATGTAACTGTTCCCAGTTGGCCCATCTCATTGTCATAGTATCTGCATTTATTGCAGCGTAAATAATGTCTTATATTTTAATGAATACCATATATTTTTACTTTAATTGGGAATTTGATTGGGATGTAGGGGTTTGGAGTTCGGTAGACACAGTAAGTTGCAAAATTTGCCTATTGGCCTTGCCTTTGAACTAGTGGATGCTGCCATCTTGGGTGTTGTCTTTGATTAAATAACACACATTTGAAGGAGTACTTCCAAAAATGATGTTCACAGTATAGTATTCCTATCAGATGTCCCAGATCTGTTTTTAAAAAATGGATGTACATCACTGTGATTCATAGATCCAGAATACCTCAACATTAAGATTTTGAAAGCCACATAATGGATTTAGATACCAATTCCCATCTAATTTTAATGGTAATTGGGTGTCCAAATTAATTAGGTGTCTTTGATAATCCACTGTGGCATGCAGGGCCAATCACTGAGAGTATGAATATGACCATTTAAAGGAGGCTGCTACTCCCAGAATATCTATCACTAAGCATGGGAGATGCTCCTTCTAATCAACTAAACCATAGACACACTTCTCAGAATTCAGCAAACTATTTGGGCACAATCCTGCAGTCCTTACCAAGTGAACATTTTCTCTGAAGTCAATGGGGAGTTTTCCCTGCGCAGGGCCTGAATGGTCAGGATCAGGCTCCCTGTCTGGGAGAAAATATGTATGTTGCCAGATACATCACTGCCCTGGTAGCTAACGCTGTGACTGCTGCTACCTTAAATCAACACCGTCTTAAAGGAATTACAAATTATATGAAACCCAAGACAAACTCAGAGCATCCTTCAAGGGATGCTGTCATAAAAATCTGAGCTATCCTTTACCAGCTGTTCCATGCTGTAGGTCTTACCTTACGGATTGAAAAATACAATTTCCTTCTTCAATGCATCTTTACTGTGGCAAACAGAAAAATCATGTTGCTGAGAGATTCACTGCAATAAACCACTGTACCCCTGTGCTATGACAAGAGATCTCATTTCAGCACCAGCTTGTCTTCAGCAAGTGGCACAGCAAGTCTGCCTTGAATGTGTGCTCTTCTAATTCCCACTGCAATAAAGATCAGTGGATAAAATATGATACATGTTTGTCCTTCTTAAAGAAGAACCTTTCAGATTAAAGCAGTGTCAGGGGAGAGCAAGGTGTAAAGAGAGATCCGTGGTCTAGTGGTCTGACTTGCTACTGTGCCTGGCTGGGTACTTGATCAGTTCTCTTATGTGTAAACTTTGTTTTTCAATTTTTCACTTGTGAATAACGAATAAGAAAGGTAGGTCATTGTATTAGTCACATTTCAGAATAAAGGATATAGATCCAAAACTTCCCAGATAAATATCCCAAACTCTTTAGGTTTTACCAAATTAAAATACAGCTTTTCAAACTCATCTTTACACTTAATAGGACAAATTCAGAAAGTGGTGCTGGGCATCTGTAGCTGCTACTGAACTAATGGCTGTTGCAGACTCTCGGTACATTTCAGGAATTAACAAAGTTAATTTTGGGTTTCCTCTATGTCCTTTATTCCGCTGTCATTTGCTGGAAGGAGAAGGCTTAAAATAGATCACTGTCGTCTTGGCATATTAAAAAACAGAAAATGAAGCCACGTTCCAAGAGTATGCTACAATAGTATCAAGGTTAGAGTCTGCATTGAATTTACAACCCATTAACCTACTAACTCACACATCTTGGGAGGGATGACTACCCTCATCAGTGGAGGCTGCCTCTTTTTTATCCTACAAAGCTGTGTGAAGCCTGCATTATCCATTTATTTGTGCTGTGCTTCTCTTCCCTTAGTCTGAATTTAAGAGGGAAAATGTATGTTACAGTCTAGCTTCATTAGCAATATTAGTCAAGCACAAGCAGAGTTTAATAATCAGATATTAATTCATAAAAAATGTAACCCTAAGCCCATTGAAGCTTTGAATCAGGCTCATATGCATACATTCAAAAATGTTCCATTATGTACAGATAATGCACTTAGGGAGGTGAGAAGAAAGATGGATCATTGCACATTAGTTGAAAATCCTTCACTCTGAAGTCCAACTAATATCATTGTTACAATGTCAGTAGGCATGCCGAGGAGAATTAATATAAAATATACCACTAAATATTTAAATACTGTATCATTAGATGTCTAATTTGTTATTTTACTGTTATTTCTTGCAGCCATTTCAAAGACTAATTCATTTGCATAGTTTATTGAAGCACCATTGTTCTACAGATGTGATGATGGACAGGAGTGCATAGAAAAAAAATTGAATTCAAACTGCCCTGGCTGTATTATTTTTACAGGTGATGTGTTTGATTGCTGTTCTATTCTTTTGCTGCCCCGAGTATTGTCATTTGTTTTGCACAAACTGAAACTTCAGGAAAAGGAGTGATAGAACTGGCTAGTATAATTTTATAAGAGCAGATTTACGTAAAATGCAATTTATACAAAGAGTGTAACCCAGCTGCAAACCTATGGAAGTTGTGTTACTTTTACTACTGACTTGAATAAAAAAAGGTTAATAAATGTTCCTGTATTTTATACCTATTTACATGCATTTGAGTCAGTGACATTCCTTAGATGATTTCTGCCACAAGAATAGGAATCTTCCACAGAACTAAAAACAAATGGAACATTAACACATTTCAGTTCAGACAATATTATTCCACTACGTTTACCCAGCAATTGCTACAACAATAGCTTTCAAAAAGAAAATAAAATATCAAGCCAACAGCATTACTTCAACTTTGCCCTTACAGGTGCATACATGTCTGAAAAGGTTCCAGGACTAGTGATTCAAATCCAGGCCCTAAAAGGATGTGAGAGCAACACCAATATACCCAGGTGCATAGGCTCACTTTATTTGTGATTTCCAGTAATTGGGCATAATTTGGGAAGGTGCTTCAAAACACGCTTAAAGTTATACGTATGCCTAAATCTCACTGACTTTAATAGAACTTAAGCTTGGAGGATATTTTCCTGAACTTGACATCACGATCAGATTTCCTGTAGAGGTATATTGCAGAAAAATGTTTATATCTAAATTTCCACAGTATTAGGAGTGTTAGTGAGTGTTAGGTGAATTAACTTCTCCTAAAAGTAGTTTTAGCTGCCTTGCACTAGGAATAGCAAGTGCAGTATGAGTTTTTTAAAAAGGAACTGGGATGAATAGAAAGAAGTAGTAAATTTGAAGCATAATAGGCTACATTCACCATGTTGTAATTTCATTGACTTTAATGGAGTTACACTACAGATGAATTTGGGCTGTCAGTGGTCTAGTTCTGACTGCATGCACTAGCATAATTTAGTAAAAGTTTATTAAATTTCCAGTTTAGGCATAGTCCCCAACATCACACTGAACACTTTAGAGAGCTTCGGTAGCAACCTTGAAGCACATATGGTAAATTGCTTCCTGGAATCAATGATCTAGTTTGATTGTTGTCTATGTGATTACAAAAAGCAGATAGTTTTTGAATCAGAAATGTTAAAAGTAAACTGTGAGAGCTGATAAGCTGCTTAAAATACTGTATAGATGGGCCATTGGTTTGATCTGATGTGTCAGTTCCTATGTTTTTAGAAATAGCTTTTCATAATATGAATCCCAAAAAGTATATGTCCTCCAGGATGGTGTAGAACTAGTTAATTTTATTTTAAGATCTTATAGTTCAGGAATATTGAACAGAACATCAATTTTAGCACATACATTTTTTTGCAGAAATCCAGTGCACTAAAGTAAGGACAATGACTTCACAATCTTACTTTGATGTCAATAGGAGTTGTGGGGACTCAGCTATTCCCAGAGTGAAACTTACAGTGCCTGCAACTTCTGTGACTGAACCTAAGATTACGGAGTTTAGAAAATAAATATAGAGCCCAAATATATTTTGAATTAATAGTTGTGCTTATTTTATTTATTGCACTTGGGCATCAACATCTATGTGCACTCCCAAAAGTGATGATGTGATGGTTCTGATTTCAAAACTGTCCCTTTTTTGTAATCTAGTTGACAACTATTAAATCAGTCCATTCATTCTAGTTAATAGTTTGTGTGCATATGACTTTTACTGAGGCTTCGTAAAACGTTTAGTGTTTTAACACTGGGGAATATGTCCACAGGGTAAAACCTGTGCAGAAGGAAAGTACAACGCCTGTGCATTAAAATCTATTTAATTCCACAAAGTGGGATTTAAGTTCTGCATAGCCCCTCTGCTGGTCCCCTGCATAGAGTGAATTTCAGCCACACTGCAGATATTGCAGTCCAAATTGACTTGAATGTGAGTTGATGGTGGGTTAGGCCCTTTATAGAGATTAATATGATCACAGATACAAAAGAGCATCAGCTAAAATGTCTAAAGATCAATCAACAATGGTATGGGTTGAGACTAGAATTTGGTACCTTTGTTCTACCTTGGATGAGATCTTGGTTGACCCTACCCTGTGCTCATCCTGAGAAAGTTAGTTTTCTCCCCACATCTTGTGTTGTGTTCTCTCCTACCACAGCCCTCCCCCCCCCCATCAGCTTACTTCCTGTGAAAGTGATGAGAAGTATCATTTTTGGGGTTCTTTTCAGCCAATATGAAGGTATATGACAAAGATTTGCCACAGCCAGTACAGTGCAGTACACTGGGTAATGAAAACATTTGCTTCACAGATGCCATATGTTTTTTTTCCCACAAAGTAAGTTTGCTACAAAACCATGAGCACTAGGATTTGACCCCGTGAAGAACTTTGATTTATGTCATCAAATTTGCAAGTTGCCCTAGAAGCCAACAGAGCTACTTTATCATTTTTGTTTCCCCATGGTAAATTCCAAATGTGCCCTTGCATTGCTGTGACCACCTGTTCTCCCACACCTGTTTCAATTTATAAACCATATGTTGCAGTCACAGACTAGAACCACTATCGGCATGATGTACTTGCTCATAAATATGTCATAGACTTGCTGCTCTCTGCACTTCAAAATAATTTGAAAGCACTAATTTTCCTGAAAATTGGAATAGAGACTGGATAGTCATTCATTATTACTACTATTTGTTAGGCAATGAGGTAGAAAGGTTGCTGAGTCATAAAGTAACACATATCAATAGTATTGTGGCCAGGTATTAGCACTATCATTTTAAAGTGAAACTTCCCTCGCTGGCAATTTATTAATTAAGATTGGATGTTGTTCCAAAAGATATGCGGTAAGAGTTATTTGAGGAAGTTTGGGGGCTGGTGTTATGTAGGAGGTCATACACAGATGATCACAATGGTCCTTCTGGCCTTGCAATCTATGAATCAGCCATGATCTATGGTTAAAAAAATACAATTGTATTTTCTCTTTCCACAATATATGTGTGTTTAAACAAATTTGATAAATAATTTATGGAATTATATTACCATAATTGAATAAAATATGAGTACAATGAGCAATCAAAATAAACATTTAGATGATGGGCTACATCAGTGACTGGTATAAATTGGCACAGCTTCATGAACTTCAATGGAGCTATAGTGATTTATGTCATGTGATGATCTGGCTCGTTGTCTGAAAATTGTGAATAAAATTCACTCACCTTCTTCTGATGTAAAAACTGTGCAGGGCTCGAGATGGGATGCATTCCTCTTCCCATAGGCAGACTGGGGAATGCAATAGGGCCCTTTAATGGCTGCTATTCCACCCCTAAAGCTTGACTAACAACAATGGTATCATCTATATGCCTGATCCAAAGCCAAAGACTTCTACTAATATCAGTGGACTTTGGATCAGCTCCTATTGGCGGGCTTTCAGAGAATGGATCTCATAAGAGTAGATTCCATGGCCCTCCCCAGGCCCATTTTTGCACCAGCCTGTTCTGTTTTTTTCCGGGGATATACAGGATGTGCTGAAGCTCCCCTGCATTTACTCTTCATTTGCAGCCACTTCCTCATGGTAGCCCTAAGTGGTCTAAATGGCCTTGTGAAGGCCTTCTTTGGTTGGCAGAATTGCATCCATCGTAAAGTATTTGGATCAATTGGAATTGTTTGCAAAATTGTTTGTCATTGCCTGCACTCTCAGCTTCACTTTTTACTCTTTACAGGGTGGTTTGGAATGTGTACCACTACAAAGGTAGTGTATAATCTCGAATGATGTTTGTTAATGTAGAGCTGAATGCTTAATTAATGTCATAGATAAACCAGAGTAATATCACACTCTGTATGTTATTGTCGAAAGAGCAGCAGCTGCTAAAATAAGGTCAGTTATGTTTGTAATAGCTTGATGAAAAATTCACAGGCTGGTGGAGATAGAACTCATCTTTCTATAGTTTCCCCCCTTTTCTCCTTCTCTACTTCTTCTCTTTTTCCTCTTCCCTCTGCAGTAGTTGCTGAACTGTTAATTGTTAACTGTTAGGTGGTAGGATTGTGACATCAGAAGTAAGACATCTCTCTTTTTTTTCTTTCTCTCTTCCGTTTTACCCCTGGTTTTTCTTTTCTCACCTCCCACTCTTATCCTCACAGACCTTTCTAGTTCTTTTTCATACTGCAGTTATATCGGTTGAAATGAAATCAGCAGATTTACTGGTGCCAGGAAGCAGGGTACACTAACGAACACCAAGGAAAGTGCAGAAAAACTGGCTTTGGCTATTTCAGGCAAAACATTAATTGCTAGAATCGTGCACTCAAATGTCAGTAATTCTCAAATATTTGTCTGCTCAACGATAACTCAGTCTCCTTGTGTGACCAGATATTTGGCCCACTGCTCGTCAAATAATAATTCAGTAAATACGTTACAAATTAGAATTTATAAAGCAGCTTTAACTACCATCCGCATACCAGGCAATACTGTTCATTTCATTTTGCAATTGACTATTACTTTTCACTAAGGGCTTGAGTGTGATATTATGGCTGTAGTCAGAAGTATGGGACAGCACACTGCTGTATGGCCTCTGGGCAGTCCAGGATGGAGATTGTCTCCCTGCTGCACCTGTCTTTATCCATACCTGTCACAATATATTTTCCTTTATGTGCTGGTGTAAGTATGTTGGAAGGGTAGAGTCAACACTTTGGACCGTCCTACCCATCTGTATGATTTGAGGACACAGTGGCTCTATGGATTCTGTTTCTTCCTACATGCAAGATGCAGCAGTTCAGCACAACATCAAAAGGGAGAAAGAGCCTGGTTTACATCCCCTTTCTAGCTTGGAACCATAGGCAGGATGGGCCACAGTCTAGCTTAGCTTTATCATTAATGTGTGCATCCAATTGTATCAAACTCTTGCAACTGAAGCTCATCTGCAAAAATTTCTACTTGCAGGCATTTTTCACTTACATACTCCAGTGAAAGATTTCACAGTCTTATATTGGGAGTAGGTGGGGAGACATAAAGGATATGCCCACCCTTTTAGCTAGGGGTGTAATTCCCCTGCTCATGTGCATATACTTGAACTAGCTCTCATTGAATTAGCATGAGTATAAAGAGCAGTGCAGCATGGCTGAGCAGGGCTGTGTACAAACCTGCCTGATCTGGTCAGTAAGTACTCTACGCTGTTCAGCTGTGCCTCTGCCGCCACTGCCAATGCTATCATGGCTACACTGCCGTTTATACTTGTGCTAGCTCACTGTTAGGGCAGGTACGTGTAGGCATAGCTTTAGTGGAGGTCTACATTGCAGCTTGGAGTGTGTTTCTCGGCTCTGGTATATCAGACACACGGTAGCTAGCTAACAATAGCAGTGTAGCAGGGAATTGCAAAGGTGAGGCTTTGGCTAGGCACCTGAATATGTTGGGAGTCAGGCAGGTTTGCACTCAGGCAGTCGACCTGCTGCCCCTGCTCCCCCATCCCTATTTTTACTGTGGTAGCTTAAGCATAGTAAGCACGTGCCTGTCTACCAGAGCAGGGAATCATGTGCCCAGCTGCCATACAGACGTTTCCTAAAACTCATGTATCTTGAAACTAAAACACACCATGCAGCTTACAAGTTCTGTGGGCATTTTTCTTCAACAACGCAGTCACTACAAAGCAGCTTAGGGCCAGACTCTGATGCCCTTACTCACGGAGAGAGTACTACTCTGCGTTAATGGTACTACTTAACATAAGTAGGGGTATCGGCATCTGACTCATAATATGTAATCCCTTGATCCAGCATCATTTTGAAATGATTTACAAGTAAATCAGTCACACTTTATAGAAAGGGTGAATTATAAGAGGAGTGGTAATGTTTACCAGATCTATAAATAATGTCATCTGAAATAGAATTACAGTATATAAAAAAGCAATCTCTGCTTGAAGTGATGAGAATACCAAAGGGATGGACTCAGACATTCCAATCCCCTCATGATCCCACATGAATGGAAAGCCTCCTTCAGAAAGCTTGGAAACCTAAAGAATAACAGTGTGACTGGTGTACGTAACCCACACTCAGGTGGACAATGATAGGGTGAAGGGTTTGATCTTGCATTACTGAAGTCAGTGGAAACTTTGTCATGACTTCAGTAAGTGCAGGATCAGACCTTAAATCTTTTCACTGGTGTGAGAAAAGAGATAGCACCCAGCCTGCAAAAACTCAATGAGTTGTCAGGGTTGGAGATGTTGCTTATTAAGAGGAAGAAAGGAAGAAAGAGGGTGTGGGAGCTGTTGGCTAGTAACTTCTGATCAGAACAATCTGTGCTTCTACTGCGCTGAACATAAAGTCCTAAGAACTGGAAGAGTTGAAGTCAATGGGGGAGACATGTTTCTCTTTGTTTAAACAACCTATTAGGCAAGGAAACATTTTGTATTTGCAAAAAGAACAAGGAGTACGTGTGGTACCTTCGACTCTGTAACACATTTATTTGGGCATAAGCTTTCATGGGCCAAAACCCACTTCATCAGATGTATAGAGTGGCACATACAGTAGGAAGAGATGTATATATATATATAGAGAGAGAGAGAGAGAGAGAAATGTGTATATATATATATATATATAATACACACCACAATAGATATAATAATAATGACTTTATTCTACTCCTGTTGATTTCAGTGTCAAAACTTAAAATGACTTCAAGGGGAACAATAATTGCCAGTTAATCTTACAACCCTGACCATGTATGCAATCCCATAGATTTAGTGGGAAGTACTTATATACGTAAAAATTGCCTTAACTCCCTTTAAATATTAATAGAGTCTAATCATATAAGATGTCATTCACCCCAGTGTAGAAGGCCTTATGCACTACACATGCTCTTTGTGTGCTCCAGTAACCCTTTTATTACTCTTGGTAAATGACAAACACAAGTACAATTTATAGCTCTTTTGGTCCAAAGAGATCACAAACACAAAATTTTCAGATTCTAACATGAAGTAATGAATATATTGCACTTATGTCATGCTCTGCCATGGGAATGACTCTATGATATCCAATAACCTTTTATTTTTCTGCTCATATCTATTTTTGTCATTAGAAAGATATATCAGAATTTTATTACCTGGAATTATGTTAATAGTAGATAAGTGATGTACTACTTTGAGGTTTTCAATATTCAGCATTTTGATAAGCTGTTCTTTTTCACCCTCACTTGCCAGCACATTACCTGTGGTGTGAAGAGGCAGCTGCCTCTAATAATAAAAAATGGAATCTGGCAATATGTGTTCAGTAGGGACAGCACTGTATAGACTATTAAGCTGTAATAGTAAATTAAATAATATATGCCTGTACCATAGTATTCTTGGGAATAAGTTTTAAAAACAACAAGGGAAAGCTTGTCCTTTCTGATAAAGCTTGCAACAAGCAGAAGAAGCTGTGCTGAATCTTAAATCCAAAATTTATTGCTGTGACAATTTAAAAAGTATAATTTTATAATTATCCTCAAATACAATACTTGTGTTTGGAGTTCTTCCTTGTAACTCTACAAGATCTAAGCTGCACTACTTTGGATTAACCAGTGGATTGTGTGGAATCTTCAGTGGATAATACAAAACAAAACAAAACAAAACAAAAACAACCCTTTCCCCATTAGCAGTGGAAATAAAGTTGAAATAAAGTAGCACTGGCATATAGATTCTGGCATTATTTTTCACACAGTGTTGTAACCCAAGTCAATGGCAGCTTTTAGTTTTTGCCTCTTATTTTAGCTGGACTTCCATGTGGCCATCCATTTTATGGGTGAAATTAAATTGAGCAGGAAGTTACAGCCATTTATAAAGTTTATGGGGAAATGATTTTTTTTTCTCTGAGAGAAATATTACTGAACTTTTTTTTGTCATTTTCATCTAATTTTTTTCTTAGCCATTTTTCAGGTTTTCACTGAAAACCTGAAAGCCTGCTTATTTATTTATTTACTTAATTACTTATTTACTTATTTATTTCAATTTAAAACTGACACCTTTCAGTTTTGGGATGACAAAAACCGAATAAATTAATAAATGTCAGTTCTTGTGTTTTCAGTGGACACTTATAACATCTTGACGAAAATAAGTACTTTTATGATACTTTTATTCATCAGAAAATGTTTAGACAGAACCGTCTACCCACTTAGATAATGAATTACCTGATCTGTGAGTGGAATCAAATAGCTAAGTCGAGATGTTGAGTGGCTCTTAATAGAGGTTCTAAATATTAAATAAACATCTTTACTTCTGTCATTCTTTAATCCTCTGGAGGAAAACATCATTTTTATGCCACATTTCACAAATCACTTGGTTACTTAACTCAAACGTTGGAAGGGGATTGAAAAGAGGACTTAGAATGGAAGATTATAGTCACCCTTAACCATAGTTACTACTTACACTTCCGTATTATAGGCACTTGTCTGTATTATCTAATAAAGGTGATTCACTGATTGACAGTTAATATCAATGGTCTTCTTGAGCTAGAATTTTGAAGTTTGGTACATTTTTTTTTCATTTATAGGTTGCTGCAAAGGAAAATCTCCCCAATTTGACTTTTCCATCCGAGGTCACTAAAAGGTCATTAGTCATTTTCATCTGATTTCAAGCATTTAAGTGCACTTGTTATGCTGGATATGAGGACCCCAGTTTGGAGGAATGAAGGTCATCTGAGATCACAAACCATAGTTAAGGCTATGATTTTGTCATGGATATTTTTAGTAAAAGTCATGGACAGGTCACGAGCAATAAAAAAAGAAATCACAAAAGCCGTGATCTATCCCTGACTTTTACTCAAAACATCCCTGACAAAATGGGGAGGGAGGAGGGTCCAGCACTCCCCAATGTCACGGAAGTCCTGGAAGTCATGGATCCTGTGACTTTCGTGACCTTCATGACATAATCTTAGACTAGTCATAATTATATTTCAACCAAGAAAATCTTCTTAAGTAAGTTCAATGGAAAGGTGGCTGAAATTTAATTTAATCAGGTTGCTGATTAAAAGATGACAGACCTGAATGTCCTCTCACACTGGTTTCAAACTGGTCTAGTTCTCTTGATTCCAGGCCTGGGCATTTGTGTATTTCATGAGATTGAATTAGATCACTGGATAATAGTAATAAAACACAGGTAAGTGACATCATCTTCCACACAATCAGTATCGGACTGTCGTAAAAGAGACACAAGCAATAACATGTTGTTGGGATACTAATATATCTTGTCCACTAGTTTTATAGAGTTTAAAGGTGTGGTAAATCACTTCATTTCACTTCACCATAAATTGAAACATGTTAAGCATTATTAACAAGAGCTATAAAGCTTAGTACTCTGAATAAGGCATCAGTGCTGAAGTTAAAAGGATCCCTGTGTTGTTCCAAACCGCTCTTTTCCATTATAATAATATATAAAAATTCAGAGCTTATTAAGGCAAGCAAGTCCATTACCTGTATTATGCTAGTAGCTACATGTGCTAAAAGAGAAGGCTATGATCAGTTAATATCATATGTACTCTCAGTTTTGAAGAAATTTTTGCAACTGATAGAACACATATACAGTGTGCCCAGATAATGCAGTGATGAGTGCATTAAAATGTATTAAATAAGTATGTGTGTGTGTATTTATGAATGTTCCACACCAAGAAATGTTACAGTTAAGATTTTTTAAGTACAATTCAAGAGAATCCTTTAAATTTTATTTTACAGATTATTTCAATGGTATATTTTCTCTTATATTGCACTTAGGATCCCTCAGTGTAATTTTATTTTTTTTCTTTTTTGGAACTTCCTTCATTTTTATTAGATTTCCTGGTTAGCTAGTGGCGGGCTCAGCAACCTTCACCTCTCTCTTTATCTCTAGTCTTCCTCGTGCTCGTAGAAGCTTGTTGTATGGGGGCGGCCTCACATTGGCTAATTGGCTCTAAGGTTACCAGACAGCAAATATGAAAAATCGGGACGGGAGTGGGGGGTAAGAGAAGCCTATATAAGAAAAAAGTTCCAAAAATCGGGACTGTCCCTATAAAATTGGGACATCTGGTCTCCCTAATTGGCTCTGTCTTTTTCGTCTTTCTCCTTCATCCTATTGGACTCTAAGAATCTCTCCTTAATGGTGACAGCAAAACCACTAAGACTAACTGGAGCCCCTGGCTGCACCTTGCAGTGGTACTAAGAGGTACTGCTTCATTACAGCATTTTTCTCTGCACACACTCTGACAACTGCAGCAGTTGCCTGCAGCAGTCACTCCAAGCATTCACAGGCTGTAGATCAGTGAATGTGTACTCGAAGTCGAGGACTCATAATGGCATTATGGAGGTGTCTCTTGTGGCTCCATAGTTAAAACTGAATTGAGCTTTGGACTTAAATCTGGAGTTCAAACTCCCGCTACGTATGAAGAATACAGCATGTACTCCCACAGCACATACTCTTTGGGCACAGTATGAATATCTTTAAATGTTGCTGACTCATAGGTATATCTTTACAAGCTGGCTTTCATAATGGGGTCTGTTTAATAAATATGACTATCAATAACTGATTGTTTTTATAACACACCCTAACTATGGATTTTCAGAGTATTTTATGATTGAATATGTAGATAAACTATACATGTGCCAATAGGGGAGTCTAAATTCTTATTTATTGGGGTTTTTCTAGGGCCAGCATGGACCAGTAGATAATGCGTCTGACCTCCTGCCTAACACTGGTCATAGAATTTCATCCAGTTGCTTCTTTACTGAACCCAATAACTTGTGTTTGACTCAAATTCCTCTTACAGAAAGGCATCAATCAGCAAATGTACTCTGTGCTAGGAACAGAGACTGAAAAGTCATGACGAGCATTTTTTGAAAAATATACCTATTTTTAATGAATTAGTACGGAGAAACTATGTCTTCTAAAGTTAAGAAATGTTCAGAAAAAAATCTTCTAACTAATAGCAGAGAGATTTTCGGACAACTCAGATCAAAAGTTGGAATGTGTTTTTGTGCCAAAACAAGGCTTAAATAGAAACTCTAAATACAATCTTAATTACGGAGTCAGTGCTGTGTTTCCATAATTATATAAACAGTTTTAATAAAATAATTTGGTATTCATTAAATTACTAATACTCAGTTGAATTCTTTTGTATTAAACTGAAAGAAGTATGCAGTTCCTTAGGAATTTCTTTGCATTATATAGCTATTAGTCATCCATTATTTTAAAAGGGTTAGTGCATATTTTTCCTGTAGTGTTCATTTGTCACATGAAATTGTAGCTAGTGACTTGAATATTAACCACCTATCAATAAAAATAATTCCTTTTTTTTCTTCCCGGAAAGCTGCAGTCCAATTTTATTATTTTGCTTGAAGAATGCAGTTTTTAACAGCATATATTACTACAGTATAACTTTGTGAATTATAAAATTTTGATATGTGGAACTGATAAATATTTTTGTAACTGAAAAGATGCTATGTGGCTAAGATGGAATAGCTAAGAAAAAGTAACAATTATGCTTTTATATAATTTTCAAAGAAACTTGATCATTAGTAAACACGACTCATAATATCTATCAGTTTGGAATGACTCTTTTGGGAGGTTTTTACGATGTTGCTTTTTATTGAAATAATCATCATTGCAATATAGCAAAATATTTGGTACAGTTCTATGTATAGTAGAAATAAGGTTCATTTCTCAAATTTAAATCATTAGATTTAAGTAATTAGCTGGAGTTAAATAATTAACTAAATTCTATATTCGTACACTCACATTTTCACGCATGTGCACAAAGACTCACCTTTAGCACCTAAAAATCCATTTGCACACCTGAATGCAAATTTGGATGGCTAATTTATGTGCCCAAATATAAACATTGATCTTATAGTGTACCTAATGTAAGGGCCAAATCCAAACCCCAGTGAAGTCCGTTCTGGAGTGTTTCCATTGACTTTAATGGACTTTGGATTAGGCCCTTTAAAACAATGCACTTTATGCTTGTATACAATATAGTTATATGCAGCAGGGAGTGGAGTCATTTGCATTTGGGCTGTTTTATGCAAGGCTAGTGAAAAGTATTTGCCAAAAGTGTTTACTTGGGCTCTGCCCTAAAGAGTGTTTGACCTTGTAGTATTGCTCAATGAATGCATGATCTCTCTTCCTTGTCCCAGATACAACCTCTCGTACTACACCCTGGCTAGCTTGTAGACTCATGAACTTTAAAGCCAAGAAGGGACCATTATGATCCTATAATCTGACATCCTGCACATCACAGGCCACAGAACCTCACCCTCCCACTTCTATAATAGGCCCTACCAATTTCACTGCCATGAAAAACATGTTACAGGGTGTGAAATAAACCCCATCCCATGAAATCTGATTTCCTTGAAATCAGCAGGGCTGGGGAGGGACAGCACGGCTCTTATGGGGAGAGATCAGACCCACCTCCACAAGCAGTGCTGCAGCAGCCCCAGAGCTGGGTTCTGGACTGCCAGGAGCTTGAGATGCCCAAGCTGCAATGTTTCTGCTCCCTCTCCCTCTCCCTCATGGCTCCTGTCTGGGGGCTGCTCCTCCACCGCACCGTGGCTCCTGCCAGGGCTAGGAGACACCCAAGGTCCAGCTGGGGCTTGGGTTTCCACCTCCTGTGGCTCCTACTCAGGTTCAGGGACCTGGGCTGGGGGCTGCCACCCCTCCACAACTCCAGTTCCTGCAGCTGCCTCCTGTCTGGCTCAGGGCTGCCATCCCACCCCATGGCTTCTGCCAGGGCTTGAGATGCCTGAGCTCCAGGGCTGCCCCCACCCCCATGGCTCCTGCCCAGGGTCAGGGACCTGGGATGGGTGCTGCCATCTCCCCTCCCCACCCCACAGCTTCAGCTCCTGCAGCTTCTGCCCAGGCTTGGGGCTGCCCCTTGACCCCCGTGGCTTCAGCTGGAACTTGGGGTGCCTGGGCTCAGGGCTGCTGTCCCTGATGGCTCCTGCTTGGACTCCAGGCCACCCAGGCTCAGGGCTTCTACTCTGTGGCTCCTTCCAGGGCTGAGGCACCCATTTTTCCAATTGTCTGGGCCCCCTGTGCAACAGGCCCCATAGGCCCATGTGTTACTAGCCGCAGGGAGCCCCATGGTTGGGGCGCTCCCAGCAGCACTGAAGAGATCAGTAAACCTCTGAAATCGTGAAATTGAACAATTTTAAGACTCTGTGGCTGTGGAATTGAGCAAAGTGAACTGGGAATTTGCCCATAACCTCTGACTGAGTTACTGATGTCCTTGAATCTTGACTTCAATTTACAGAGAATCCATCATTTATCAAACTCAGTCCAGCAAGTGACTCATGTCCCATGCTGTAGAGGAAGACAAAACTCACTGAGGAGCTCTGTCAATTTAACCTGGGTGAAAATTCTTTCCTGATTCCAAATACGGTGATCAGTTAGATGTCGAGCACGCGGGTCAGACCCCCCTGCAGCCAGACACCCGGGAAGGAATTCTCTGCAGTAACCCAGAGCCTTCAGCATCTAGTGTCCCATTCTATCCTTTAAAGATAATTGCCTATGGTCACAGACAGGCCTTATGCCATTGTGGACAACCTCATCATCCCATTCCCCCATACATTGTCAAGCTTAGTCTTGAAACAAATTAGACTTTTTTGCCCTCACTACTCCCCTTGGGAGATTGTTACAGACCTTCAGTCCTCTGATGGTTAGAAACCTTCATCTAATTTCAAGCCTAAACTTGTAGATGGCCAATTTATAACCAGACTCTGTCTCCCTTTAACTTTCTCTGATTAGATTGTGGAAAAGGAACTCTGACTTGGCAATCAGTGGTGGAGGCAATTTTTGCTGTTGTTTGACATCTGGTTACATGAGTGAGAGGTGCCCGGAACATTCTTTCTTTGTGTTAGCAATAACACCAAAAGAAACAAAATAACAAATAAAGCCTTTACTGTATTGTGTGTAATGCGAGCTGCATTCAGTCAGTGCTGAGGGTGGTTATAAAGCATGGATTTTAAGGCTCAGTGGATACTGAAATCCAAAAGAGATATTTTTATTTTGTGGTTGTGTTGTGCTTTGTTCCTTTATATTACTATTTATATGTAAGAGCAGCAGGAAGATGGATTTGGTGCTCTCTGTTTCCTACTAGATCCTTTAAGAGGTAGTGCTGCAGGGCAGTACTATTTTCTTCCCTATCTAACTTAAAAATATTCGTACTGTTCTTTTTGGGTCTACATGGTCCCATTTCAGGCTATCAAAGGATAATCTGTAGCAGGGGCCTACAGAAACACAAGCACTTTAAGTATGAAGACCTGCAACAGCCTCAGTTCCTAAAATGAGTACAACAAACCACTCAATAAGAGATTTTGCTTGAATAGGCTTGCTGATGAGATGTGGTATACTGCTGATTTTGGACACGTTTGACATAGCATGACAGAACTTCATAGGTCTATTTTTTGTGTTGGTCTTGCCTACTTTGAATAGGAAAAGATGTCCAGGTCTGGAAGTTCTGGCCCAGAGAAATGTACAAAATTAAAAACATATTTTGTCCAGGCAGACTGGTTTTTTGCTTATGTTGTGAAGGAGCGTAGAGACCTGGGCGCAGCAGGAGTTAAAAAACACCTGTGTGGTAAGCTAGCCCTGCCCTGCTATACCTGCAGCCAATGCCAGGCCTGGAGGGGGGAGAAAAGAATGGAGTCTGACTCAGTCAGGGGTGACTGGTGAAGAGGTAGGAACTCTTGGTATGCCTGCCTGAAGGCACAGATCAGCAACCTGCATGCCAGCATAGCCACTGGAGGCAAGTAAGTCTTCCCTGGCCAAGGGGAACCTACAGGGAAGTCCCAACTGTGGGGCAACTGGACGAGCAGGGCCACGCTCCAAACTAAAAGGACTTGCATAGGGAGCAGTCAGGAAAAAAGGCTCTGAATCCTCCTCACGGCTGGGAGAAAGATCCATCTCCCCGGTTTAGGGATTGAGCACCCTGGACCATAACCTGAGGGAGAAGGATGGGTCAGGTTCCCCAACATTCCCCCTAACCAATGATCTAGCCACTAGGCTGCCCAGTCACTACAGTCCCTATCACAGTAGTATTTATAATTTGTACTGTGTAGTAGATATTGTTTGATGACCAGAATATGACTAAATGTATTAGATTTCTCTTCTACTGGACAACTCTAGTGTATGTGTGTTGGTGTGAATGGACCATTCCACCTCGGCTGAAGCTGTTAACTCAAAAACTTAATGATAGTGTTATACAGAAATATGCTCATTGTCAGCAAGCAAGTCTTGGATCCCTAGACAATCACAGACCTAAGGCATCTGCAGTTTTAATCACTCTCTTTTAGCCTCAACAGAAGACCAATCCAACCCCATAGGTAGTAAAGCCAACTGTGGGCTGTAAGGCTACCACCCAAGGCACTAATCCCAATGACAGATCAGAACTAAGATGTGTAGACTGAAGAGTTTTCCTGGTTGCAAATGCAGGAGCTAGGACATTGGGTGCTGGCTGTCTGTGTTGGAGGCAAAAAGCTAGGAAAAAGGAGTTGAGTGTGGTCCTGAGAGGAAGCAAAGACACAGAGTACTGAACTCGCTGTATTGGCAAGCATGGGAATGTCTGAGCAAGGAAAGTGCCTGCTGTTTGTTCTTACTGTATTCAGGGACACTCTGTGCATTAGTTGTAATCAGACAAGATAACCCCAAGAATATACCTGACTCGTATCCCCAGTGGCTTATCATAACAGAAACAACCCTGCAAGGGTTCCACTGGGGTCAAAGGGGCAACAATAGCAGTTTAAGTTGCGTTGTTAACTATTTCATTGTTGATCATTTTAGCAGAAGCTTCCTGCTAATGTAACAAATTTATTTGGTGACAAACAAATTTTTAATAATGACTGTCGGAAGCAAACAGCTAGCCACTTCTGTAGAGTCCTTTCAGAGAGAACAAAATTCCCCTGACAGAGTTAGTGTGACAAGTCACATACACAGACTTGAAACTATAAAATTGAATACCACCATTCAAGGCTAGGATGAAGATTTTAGCTGGACCAGTTCGCTTCAATTCTCTAACATTTTGGTGCAACAGGTGGCTTAAGGACAAAGTTTTAACTTTAGTTCTTTATGTTCTTGCTTTTTGTGATTTAAAAAGGTTAAAAAGAAACAAACAAATATTCAGTAATAGTTGGTTTTGGGTGTTACCAATAGTGGGTATTCTTATATAATAAACTATCATGACTACTGAACTGCTAGGATGTGGCTTAAGGACCACGTTTTAGCTTTAGCTCTTCTTCGGCTTGTTGTTATGGGTATAATTCACACTACATTATTTGAATTGTTTGCTGTGGTTTAATCTTAAAAAACTTCTGTCTGGAAAAAAAAAGAATACGTTAGCTGTGAAATCCTCTTTTGTTTCTACAGACATTTTAATCAATAGCTGCAGATGCGCCTTCTCTTTTCTTTAGTACAGTACTGTTCTACTTGTCTCTCCCTCTGGACTGAAAGCTAATCCTTTGTGTTAAACAAAAGCAGAAATGAAAATATAGGTTGTTATTTCTGAAAAATTGGGTTTAAGTATTTAAAGCTAGGAACCCAAAGACTGAGCTGTCTCAAACTAGAGGCATCTTCTGAATACATTGGTGTACAGTAAGTGAATTGCCCAAGGAGAGAGAGTCTGGCAGAGCCAGCAAAAGAACCAAGATCTCCTGCTTTAACCACTACATTATTCCTCTGTCCCTGCTAGAAATAGGTTTCTAAAGTTACTGGGCAATTACAGCAATATTTTGGAATGCAAAATTAATAATTTGTGTTTACCATAGATGATATACAATACCGAATTCTATTTTAATCTCTGTGTTTCCTAGTAAAAGGAAAGGTAACACTGTCCAATAAGGCTTTCCTTAGTAAGAATGAAATGGGTAAAAGGAACAAGATGGATCCCTGTTCATTTGTGGATTACTCTAATTTGCAAGCCTTGTTATCTAACAAATCTATGTGCAGCTATCAACAGACTAGAATACGATCTCATAGTAGGATTAGAACTCTGATTCTTTAGCTCCAAACAGTTCCTTCTGCTTGAGATTAAATAGATCTCCATTAGCCAGCACTAAACTTCCATGAGAATTGGTCAGATAATGAATAAAACTACAGTACAAATTCAGTACGGATTTTGTCCCTTGTGATGTGCAAAATTATTAAATGTTACAATGACAACAATAATAATAATTAATAATTAAAATTTACAATAAATGCACATTGTGTACCTCTAATAATGTTGCTTCTGAATACTGGCTGTGCTATGGTGCTCATTTTTGTGCATTTTCCATAATAAAATATAAGCCTTGCTAGGTATGTAAGGAACATTTTTCCCTAGGTCAAAACATTTATTTTACTGCAAATCTTTTGGTAGTGATAATACCGTTGTTTTTATTTCTATTTTTTCCTTAAAGATTAGCTTTCACTTCAAAACTGGAGGCTAGTTAAATAGTTACTCTATCAAGAGGAAGAGAAAATGAATCTGTAGCTATTGATTAAAGTGCCTGTAGACACACAAGAGAATTACAAAGGTAAATATATATTGTTTCCAACAAACATTTAACATGATAAAATGACAGGGAACTACATTCAGAGAGCATGGTGTGATTTATGTGCAAGATAACAAAAAAATGAAAAAATAAATCTGAAACAAATGCTCAACTTGCATTCATGCAACAGATCCTAATGACTTGGGTGAGTGAGGTTTACCTCAGAGGGTAAGTGTTGCAGGAGCAGGACCATCATATGGTATGTAACATTGTCCAATATCGGAGGGGTAGCCGTGTTAGTCTGGAATTGCAGAAGTGACAAAGAGTCCTGTGGCACCTTAAAGACTAACTAAAATTTTTTAAAAAAAAAATAAAAAAAATTTGGTTAGTCTTTAAGGTGCCACAGGACTCTTTGTCATTGTCCAATATGGATCCAATCCTAAAATGCTGCATGCTTCTTAGAAAGCTCTTAGCACCCTTGGCTAGATTCATGAAGGGATTTAGACATGTATCTTGTCACTGTTTTTAGATTATAAACTTATTGAGGTGGAGTATCTTTTAATTTATTTTTGTACAGAACCTAGCACAATAAAGATCCAAACTTACTGGAGACCTTGGGCTACTGCAGTACAAATAATACACAATAATAGTAATTGCTTCATTGTGGTATTTATTTTTCATTTCCTGGTATTGGGTATCTTATGTCAGTTACTCTAGAGAAGGTTCTGATCCATATCATAAAAACATACCAAGTAACTGATCGTAGGGATTTGGCATCTTATAGCACAGAAATATTGACAGCATTCACTGTCCCTAATTCTCAGTCCTCTCAAAAACAAGAGGCTGAACCCTGAGCATCTTAAATTCTGTACTGACCACAACTCCTAACTAGGTTATGGATTCACAGATTGATAATATTTTTTTTAAGGTCTGAAGGGACCATTATAATAAACTAATCTCACTTCCTCTATAACACAGACCATAGAACCTCCTCAAACAATTCCTTTTTCAGTTAGAACATATATCTTAGAAAGACATCCAAACTTGATTTAAAGACTTCAAATGATGGAGAATGTACTACATCCCTAAGTAAATTGTTCCAATGGTAAATTACCCCCACTTTTAAAAATGTGATCTTATTTCTAGACTGAATTTGTTTAGCTTCAGCTTCCAGCCATTGAATCCCATTATGACTTTTTCTGCTAGATTAAACAGTCATCTTCTATCAGAAATTTCTTCCCCCTCTTGGTATTTATAGGCAACTGATCAATGGACAATAGCTATATGCCACATTTATCCAACAATAGAAGTCCAAAACCTGTAGTCTACATTTTAATTAAAAAGTTTCATTTTTATGAGAATCATTTAAAAATATTTCTAGTCCATTGGATCTTCAGTGTGTCCTTGTATAGCATTATCTTAGAATACTTTTGTATTCCTAAGAAAGAATCTTAATATTCACCTTCAGTCTTTGTATGACACTGAATCCTGATGCACTTACCCCAAAATATTGATGAGATAGTTATCTAGCTTCTTGTAATTTAAATTTCTCTATTCAGCCGATGCTGATTGCCATTTAAAAGCCTTGCACCATAACATTGTTGACAAACTGTTAGCACTAACTTATGTCATGTGGAATTGAGGAGTCAAGAATTGAACTGACTTTCTATCGGTCTGAAATGGGAGAGAATTCATCATAGGCTGTCTGTCATCTGCATTACTGTCAAAAGAACCCCTGATGAAGTCAGAAAGGGTCAAATGCATAGTGCTTTGCTTTCATTATTTTTATCTCCTCCATGTGCATACACTGGAGAAAACCCTTGCCAAAGAGCTGCCTGCAAAGCTTCTACAAAAGAAAAGTAACATTTTAAAGGACTTCTAAAAAAAGAGTTGAATTTACAGACAATTGCAAAATGTTCTGCTGTAGTCGTTGGTATGTACTAATAGATGTCTATGGAATATTATCTATTTAGGCATCCGAATCAGCTCTCGGCTACCTAAAATAGATATATAGGCATCTAACTTTAGGATTCCAAATGTAAATAATTTAGAACTAATTTTCAATACTTTGTTGCGTCTTGGGCCAAGTACAAATATATTTTAAAAACATCAGTCGGTAGTGCCCATGTTTGACATTTATTATTAATATACACCAACAGGAATAACTGCCATTCCTAGGTAACTGCCCCACCTACAAAATATGGAACACGTCCAAATTGTTAGCTAGATGTTAAGAAAATGTTTGGCATGAAATATGAGCCTTACACTAATCCCAAAAGCCAGCAAATTCAGACACTGACAGACCACCAGAGGGAGCAAATTCCACACCTCCACCCTGAATACTTTGTATTTTTCCTCCTCCAGCTTCCAGTTCTCAATATATTAAACCTAGGGATCATCAAAGGTTGTCATTTAAATGGCCAGGTTCCAAATCACAGAGGCCTTAAAGTGCATCCTGAAGAATGAAGTACAAGTATATTGTGGTCATATCAATCTGCTCAATTAATGATGCAGTTTGCCACATTCTGGCCTGACTAAAGCATCTGATTGCTCTTCTAGGTTAGTCCAAGCAATAGTCAAGCATGAAAGGATATGTCTGTAGGAAGGTCAGGCTAAAGGCCATGATTTCTTGGCTAGCTAAAAGTGTTAAAAAAAAAAAAAAACAACTAAAAGCAATTTCAGTCATTGTTTCTTTCTAGGAATCCAGAAGTAGGTGGTAGTCCAAAAGCATCCAAGATTATGAAGCTCTTAGACAAGGGAAGAACACACTCAGTTAAATCAGCCACAAACTGCATCAAATCCTGTAGTTTCTCCTTGCAAACTGGTATTGTCTCTGCCTTATCCACGTTAAGGCAGACATAGAAAGAAGTACTTGACAGCCGTATATAGTTTTATTTATTTTCATTTCTTTTGTAATGTGACTGATTTTTCCATTATTCTTCAAAAAATACTACCATCAAGTTTAGATACCTGAACAGTATTTAATTTTGTTTGTTATGTCACATAAGTCTTCAGCTAACCTCATTTATACCAAAACCTATTTGAAAACTTTAACAATAGGGCTCCAGAAAAATATTTGGAATCCAAATGATGTTGTCTTTATCCCCCTAATTGATAATTTTATCCTCTAAAGTTTTTAATCATATAGTAGCGATTTTCAAGCTAATTTATCTCCAGGTTCCAAGTGGTTCCAGACGTAGTGCTGACCAGACATGTGGTATAAAAAAAGTTTGATTTTTCTCAAATAGCTCATAAGATTATAAGATTGGCCATAATAGGTCAGATGAATTTTTCTATCTAGCCCAGTGTCTGTCAGATGCTTCAGAGGAAATGAAGAGAGAGGGACAATTTTGACTAATTCATCCCATGTTGTCCAGTCCAACTTCAGGCACTAGGAGGTTTAGGGACTCCTGGAACATAGGGTTGCATCCCTGATCATCTTGGCTAATAGCCATTGACGGAACTATCCTCCTTGAATTTGTCTAAATATTTTTTGAACCCAGTTATATTTTGGTTTCGCAGTATCGCATGGCAATGAGTTCCACAGGTTGTGCATTGTGTACTTCATTTTGTTTGTTTTTAAATCTGCTGCCTATTAATTTAATTGAGTAAGCCCTGTTTTTTGTGCCGGGATAAACAACACCCGCCTATTCACTTTTTCACACCATTCATGATTTTATAGACCTCTATTATATTCCCCCTTCATCATCTCTTTTCTAAACTGAACAGTCCATCTTTTTAATCTCTCTTCCATACCCTTCATAATTTTTTGTTGCCCTTTCTTGCACCTTTTCCATGTTTATTTATAGCAACCAGAACTGCAGGGTGCATTCAAGGTGTGAATGTACCATGGAATTATATAATGGCATTGTGATATTTTCTCTTTTATGATTGTTTCCTTTCCTAATGGTTCATAACTTTCCATTAGTTTTTCTGTTTTCTACTGCCTCTGCATATTGAGTGGATCTTTTCATAGAACTATCCATGATGACTCCAAAATCTTCCTTGAGTGGTAATAGCTAATTTAGGCCCCATCATTTTTTTAATGTTTAATTAGGATTTTTTTTTTCCAATTTGTATTACTTTGCACTTATCAACATTGAATTTCGTCTGCCATTTGGTTGTCTGATCACCTGGTTTAGCGAGATTGCTTTGTAACTCTGTTTAGTCTGCTTTAGGCTTAACCATCTTTAATAATTTTATACCGTCTGCAAAATTTTGCCATTTCACTCTACACCCTCTTTTCCAGATCATTTATGCATATGTTGAAAAGCACAGGTTCTATTGCAGATTCTTGAGTGGCATAGCTATTTACCTCTCTTCATTGTGAAAACTAATAATTTATTCCTATTTTTTGTTTACTGTCTTTTAACTGGTTAGTGATCCATGAGAGAACCTTCCCTCTTATCCCATGACTGCTTACTTTGCTGAAGAGCCTTTGGCGATGGTCCTTGTCAAAGCTTTCTCAAAGTTCAGGTATACTGTATCTACTGGATTACCCTTGTCCACATGCTTGTTATACCCTCAAAGAATTCTAATAGATTGGTGAGGCATGATTTCCTTTAGAAAAGCCGTGCTTACTCTCCCCTAAAGTATCATGTTTATCTATGTGTCTGATAATTCTGTTCATTACTATAGTTTCAACTTACTAGCCCAGTACTGAAGTTAGGCTTACCAGCTTGTAATTGTCAGGATTGTTTCTAGAGCCTTTATTAAAAATTGGTGTTACTTTAGCTGTCCTCCAGTCATCAGGTACAGAGGCTGATTTAAGCAATAGGTTGCCCTACCACAGTTAATAGTTCTGCAATTTCATATTTGAGTTCCTTCAGACCTATGGTGACCAGATATCCCGATTTTATAGGGACAGTCGATATCTGAGACTTTTTCTTATCTAGAAGCCTATTACCTCCACCCCCTGTCCTGATTTTTCACACTTGCTGTCTGATCACCCTATTCAGAATTCTTGGATGAATATTCTAGTCCTTGTGAGTTACTGCTTAATTTATCAATTTGTTCCAAAACCTCATCTACTGACACTTTAATTTGGAGAGTTCCTTAGGTTTGTCACCTAAAAAGAACGGGTCAGGTATGACACATCTGAGGAACTGTCCCAACCAAAGGTGTCAGTTTGTGTCTCATCCTCTACATTGAAGACTGAATCCAAGAAATTCAGTTTCACCTTATTTTTTTTAAAGCATATTAGTAATTCTAGAAGTCTGTCAGTAATAAGACACTTTGTGACTCATTCAGGACTTTGTGCTTCAAACTGATTTTCAGTTTCCTACAGAAATCAAATTTTTAATGTGTAAACAAAAGAGAAAATTTGAAAAATTGAACACATTATTTTCAGAAATAAAGATAAACTTATTACATGGGAGGGCATTTTCTTGAGCAGGGAATTCAAACATCTTAATTTAGTGTCACACCAGATTATAATTCATGAATACTAACAGTGAATTACAGTGACATCTATTAGTGCTGCTATAGTCATTGGTCTATCTGCTTCTTTCTAGGGCTTTAAAACTTAGCCATTGATATTCATTATAGTTTGAAATTTAGCATACCTCATGCCACCTCATGCTTTTTCTTGCAGTTGCTTGCTTCTTTTGCTATTCAAAATAATCTGTGGCTACTTTCAAAACCGATGTAAAACAAGAGGGGCCAAGTTCATCTGGAGTCAGTAGGCCACCTGGCTTCAATAGTTACACCAGAGATGAAGTTTGCATATTGTGGTGGGAAAGAAGAAGGGTCTCTCCTGTTGAATCAGTTGCACTTTTGATTAAATTATTGAAATCATTGGGTGAAAGACGGCAAGCAAGAGAATGGCCCTGTACCCTGGTGCGTAGTTCACTTGCTTGAGAGGTGGGGGAAGCAGGATCTAGTACCCATGTGCTAATGACTGTTTAATTATTTATACAAAGTGCAACAGTTTCAGCAAGAGAAATTGAGAGACACTTCCCTTCTCCCCCATCAGAATAGCCCTATGGTTAAGGCCCTCTCCTGTCAGGTAGGAGACTATTATTCAAATATTTTCTTCCTTTTAAGCAGAGGAGGGAATTGAACCCAAGTCTCCCACATCCCATATGAATGGGGTAACTACTGGGCTAAAAGTTATAAAGTGGGTGGTGATAGGTGCTTGTGCCACATCCAAAAGCAGCAAGAAACACTTTAGGCAGCTAACTCCGGGAGAGTGTTCATAGCTGAAAATCCCAAAGATAGGTGCCTCCCTCCTGCCTGGGTTTAGGCTCTTAACTGCCTGAGAGGGGCAGGATTTAGGATATACCCCTGTCCTTGGCATCTCCCATTGGGTAGTTCAGGCAGCTCCCCACTCAGCATGCTGGCTTTTGTGAATCCCATATGTAGGTGCCTGCATCTCTCCATTCATTGTATATAGAGCCTCAGTGCCTAACTCAGGCTTTGTGATTCCTAGTAATTTGCTTAAGTGTTCCTAGTTTGGAAATCAATTGTCTATTTTGATATCACTGTAAATGCAGGTTCCTCTTCTCAATTCTTTTTCCACTCTTTCCCCTTCATTCAGTCTCCAGCTTTGACTAATACACATTTCAACAATATTTTTATAAAAATATTTCTTGTGATGTGCTACTCTATAGTTAATCTACCTACAGTGGTGGTGTCTCCCAGGCTTGCAAAAACTCAAATGCCTGTATTGGTTAGATGCCCTAACTTTGTTGCAATAATTTTTTTGTTTAGGTTCAGTATTCATTGGATATCTTGGAGGCTCATCATGACTAAAGCTGAACCTACTGGGTGAACGGTAATAAGGAATCATATGAACACAGCATGTCTTGTTTTCCAGAGTTCATGAAATGGGTGAACAGTTTTAGGCAGATCTAAATTTTACATGACCCAGAGGGGAGTGTGCGGATGTGTCTTTAAGTTAACCACACTTCACAATCAGACTGAATTTAAATAAGTGTTCTAAACTCATACATTCTGTAGCCTGTGTGTACTTGACACTTTAATGAACCAGAAGAAAATGATCTGAAGCAGATGGTTGGCTTGATAATGTTATTGTTCTTCTCTAAATCAAAGAAGAAAAATCATGAGCATTAATGAAGCCTCCTCACCGATAAGTCAGAATGTATAGCTTTAATTATAATTATTGCATGGAGGAGATGGCTTGCTTGAGTTCATTGTGCTGGAAAGGTTCAGATGCAAAAGCACTGTTTCCTGAGTCATACCTATTTTAACATCAACATTTTAGTAATCTCAGTAAAGTTTTCCTCCTTCTCTCCCTAATTATCTCCATAAGATGTGCATATTCTCTCACTGTTTCCATCTCTGCCTATTCTCACCTTTATTTACAACTTATTTTTATGACAAACCCAAACTCTTAGATCTCATTAAAGTTTAAAGCATTAAATTCAAGCTAGATCTACAAAGCGTGTGTGTCTGTAAATTCCTTCCTATAAATTTCAAAAGAAATTAAATTCACCTCCCATTTAGATGGCATGAAGTACATCTCAGTAGGAGGGATAGGGTAAACCAGAGACCTTTTCTGATAGAACTGCATAAAAAATCCACTTTTATGTCAAAAAATCCATTGTGCCTAGGATTATTTGCTATCTGTAGCTGCTTTTTCTTTTAAAAATATCTTATCGTTTTGGCTGGGCATAATTAATGAAGCAGGTAGAAACTTCATTGTGATCAGCCATGCAGAAAAGCTTTACATTTGTTATTTAACATGGCATTTTGTTTCTACAAACTTACTAAGCTGACTTCAGCTCTGGCCCCAAAAACTGAAAGAGCAGCTCAAAGGAATCAACCCTAAAGAGAGAATTTATGACAAGTCTTGATAATATTAGTAAGTCAGTTTTAGATTCTCAGAAATATCAAATACCATTGTTAGTGCTTAATTTTGTTTCTGTTGCACATCCATTTCATATATGAGGTAGTATATGTTAAGGAATGATCAAAGCTTTAAAACAATTGTATTTATTCTGCGACTAGCTCTATTGGGTCTACGCCCAGAGTAAGGTATAGCTAACGGTGAGTAAGATAGGCCTTGAATACAAATGCTTCTAGCTTTGATTCTTTTTAAGTGGCTAGTGTTTTTGCATGCATCATCATTTGGATTCCCAATAAGACATGTCTTAAATGGACCTAATTTTTGGAAAGTACTTAGTACGTGCTCTCTGAAAATTAGGCCTCATTGAGGTGTTATAAGCTGGACACCTAAAATCAGTAGTTATTTTTGAGAAACTTAGCTTTAGTCATTCTTTAGCATATGCTGTTAGCTTATTTGAGAAGTGTGGTTACCATGAAAATGCAGTTAACCATTACAACCATTTGATGCAGTAAGGTTCGACTAGCCACAAGAAAAGAGTAGAATCCAGCCATTTGTAATATCTGTTAAAAAAAGATGTACTATGCAAGATACATCAGTTTTGTGAGATGTCAGAGAATATGTGCTCTTATTCATTTTACTTTCCTAGTTTTTAAAGATTCAAGCCCCAAATTTCTTAACTCCAGGTTTTATCAGTTATGTGCCCATATTTTATACTGCATAGAGATCAATAGACAATTTGGAAAGTGTTTTATAATTTATTCATTGGGTATTTCAGGCATACTGAAGGCATAATACACACAAGATCAAAAAAGCCTATACTAGTATTGATCCATATTTTTGTAATAATATCCAGCCTATTAGGAAACCAAGTAGTATAGACTTTGTGAAACCAAGCTCATCACAGAAGACATAGTGCAAAAGGAAAACCTAATGAAGCATAAATTTGAACATGTTTGGTGTGAACAAATAAGAGGATTTAAGTTTTTTAAATGTACACATAGCAACTCAAAATACATTTTAAAACCTTCCAGGTTATGAAGGCATTTCTCATTTCGTTCAGATGCCAGGTTTGTGCAAATGACCTAGTTACTCATCCAAAGTGGTCCTCCTGGAGGATTCCTATAATATAGTTTAGCTAGTGATCTGGAAAGTATTTTTGTTTCTGGAAATGAAAAGTCTGGTGATGAAGGCACTGGAGTTGGACTTAGGTGATCTAAATGTAATTCCTCTGCGTCTGCCTTAGACTTCATTTGTGTCTTTATACCATGCTATCTATCCTTGTCACAATGCCCCATCTGCCCCAAAAAATTTGTCTTGACTATTACAAATGTTTTCAGGCAGGGACTGTGTCTTATACTGCATTTGTACAATGTCTAGCACAATTTTGGGGGTCTTTTCTGGGTTTTTTAGGTGTTACTGTAAAACTACTAATAACTAATAATAGGGTTGTTGTATTTCTCAATACAAAAGTACTATTTCAGCTACAGGTGAAAAGAACTATGGTCAAATTTTGACTTATTACAAATAAAATACAGTTCACTTCTAAAACTGCTGGGGAAATGCGTTAGTTTCATAAACCTAAGCATTCTTTTCCCATTGCATGTCAGACACAGTAGGGCTCTGTGTGACTTTAAGGATTCAATCTACCAAAATAAATAAATAAAAGCCCTCACTGACTAACACTTTGTGAACTTTTCTTTTTTTCAATTAGTTGCTTGAGAAGGTGGCAGTAACAACCTTCGCCAGAGCCCTTGGCTATCCTTAACTATAGAAAGTGTCACAATCAAGGAGATTGATATCAAGGTCTATTGGATACTTATGCAGTGAGAAGCATCAACAAGTAGCCATCAGATGTATGGTATTTATCAAAAGCAGTGTTAGGTGAGCCACAGAATGTCAGTCAAAATAAAAATACTTTGCATTTTACTGCTGTTAATAATATTATATACAGGGCTGATTTTTCCAAGCAAGGAACAAGCTTGGTTTGATTCACCCCTAACCATACCCCCATCTCTTAAGAATCATTCCTGTCTATAGATGGAATCAACACTAGAAAACCAATGTTATTAGCAGAGTGTTTTATTTATTGCTCAGCTGGTTGATGGAAGTAAGATCTCTGTCTTCAGTGATCTCCCTCTTTGCCTTATCAGATTTTCCATTTTCCTCTTGAAATTCTGTCCATCAAAAAGCAAAACAAAATAATAGTTAAATCTTAGCAAGATCATCCAGAAATTCAGCCATTTTCTAAATAGCTTTATTATATTTTTTAAAATCAGAAGCGAGGCTTACTATATGTAACAGCTTTAGGGGAAAATGAATCCTATAGAAGGATTTTTAAAATAAAAGAAGGCTATCAAAAGCCTTCTGAAAGTCTATGAAATGTATGTAGAGTTAGCGTTGCCATTTTAAGCATTGTTCTATTATGTTTCATAGAGTGAAGATCTAGTCTGTGCATCCAGGCCCTTTTAAAATCAGAAGTGAGGCTTACTATACGTAACAGCTGTAGGGGAAAATGAATCCCATAGAAGGTCTTTTAAAATAATAGGTAATTCTGGTGTTCTCGGATAGTCTGGCTTTTGAGCAGAATTAATGTATTACTCCAACATTTCAAAGCAAATGTTTTTGATCAGTTCCTGCCTTTCCATCCATTATTGACAGTAAGGCAGGTTGTAATGTCACCTCAGTGCCTACTGGCAACAGCAATCTCAGGAATGAATGACAGGCGGGACTGGACACTATCCTATCCCAGGCTAATGGACACACAGATAAGAATATGCGACAAGGAAGAACTGGTTGTAAATCTGAAGATGGAAGGTGAACGTGATCATCAAATGATAGATTCTATGATCCTAAGGAAAGGAAAGAGTCAGTGCAGTAGAATAAGGATAATGGAGGTCAAAAAAGCAGTCTTTAGCAACTAAGAAAATGGTATGTAAGATCCCATGGAAAGAATATCTAAGGGGAAAAGCAATTCAGGAGTGCTTGTGGTTTCTCCAAGAGACAATATTAAAGGCACCACAGTGAACTATACCATGCAAAAGAAAGATAGGAAGAATAGTAAGAGGCCAATTAGGCTGTATCAGGAACTCTTAAGTGACCTGAAAATCAAAATGGAATCCTAAAAAAAGTAGAAACATGGACAAATTACTAAGGATGGGTACAAAAAATAGCACAAGCATGTAAGGACAAAATCAGAATGGCTAAGACACAAAATAAGTTACAGGATATAAAAGGGAATACAAACAGGTTCTATAAATATATTAGGTGCAAAAGAAAGATGAAGGAAAATGTAGGTCTACTTCTTTGTCGGGAAGATGAGCTAATAATGGACACCAAAAGACTTCAGGATAGATTGTGAGTGACTAGATCAACAGGATTGAAAAATGAGCTCTTTTTATCACTATTTGCCATATTCTTCTTCAATAATTATACCTCATGTGTACAGAAACTGATTGTAGTCTTTTGTGTTCCTTCTAAATTGTGTCTTGGGTTTATTTTAGTGACTTCATATGCTGTTCAAACTCTTTTCATGAAAGGAAAGCAACATCTACTTTATAAATATGTAGCTTTCCCAGCATTCAGTAATGGGGACCATCTCAGAATTCCCACCTCTAAGAGTCTTGGATTTCTCAGTGGCATTTCTATATTCCACATGATGTTTCTCCTTTTAACAATTTCTCTTTACTTGTTAGAACTTGCCAGCATCCAGAACCCACTGCTTTGCAGAACTTCCCCTAGAAATTCCATGTTTGCTGGATGAAGTTAGGAACACAAAAATGAACATTAATCCAGTATCCTGTCTTCTGACTTTTGTCAGTGCCCAGTGCTTCAGTGGGAATGAAGAGAACAGGGCAATTATGGAATGATTCAATTAGTCCCATCTTATGGCAGAAGTTTAGGGTTGCCTGGAGCATGGGGCTGCACCCTTGAACATCTTGGCTAATAGCTAGTGACGGACCTACCCTCCATGAATTTATCTATGGTAAGACAGATTAGCTAAATGTGCTGTTTGCTGATCAAAGTTAGCTCAAATGCATTAGCTGACCCTGACCGCTTTTCCTATTCTAGCTAACCCTAAATCACAAGCTTATATACGTCGCAGCTTCACCACCTCATTATCCACGACGGGTCACATATCTTTTGATCCTCACGCCTTCCCTCAACAGTTGACCAACAGAACCACAGCTGTGTGACACACAATCTTAACCACAAAGTCCACCATATAGTTTTTGTCTTCTGTTGCTGATCACTCTATCACTTATGAATTTTATTAGTTATTTGTATTAACATAGTGCCTAGGAGCCCCAGTCTTGGACCAGATCCCCATTGTGCGAAGCGTTGTAGAAACCCACAGAAAAAAAGTGGGCTACTGCCCCAAGCAGCTTTAAGACTATTTTTCTATTTTTCTTAAAGACCACTGTAAATGTCTCCACTCCTGTTTTGCTATTTGTTTACATCATTCTAATAATAAGAAATTACTTTTTTTTGTTAAGAATTGCATCTGAAGCCATCCTGTTTCTAAGTGTCAGATATTATTTTGCGAAGTATTTTTGGCTGATGTATACAACATAAACATAACACAGTGATGGAATGTTTAGTATAAGTCTGACATACTGATGGCATATCTGCATTGAGTGTGTTATAAAACTAAATTATATAGTTTAAGTAGATGGTTATACTCGCTGATATGATACAAGTACTGTATATCTAAACCAGGGTGAGATGCAGATTAAACAAAGTGGTGCTACATCATGTATTGAGTTACTATGAAATACCACATTAAGCACTTGTTCAGTATTATCCCAAAACTGATGTGAAGCAAATCTCTGTGATTGATTTATATGGTAAGGTTTTTATTTTCATTAGTGTGGCACTCTATAATGTTCAAATTGTAATGAGAATGGGCGCTGTACCACTTCCATCCTTGTTACCAGTATTACCATAACAATGGATTACTATTGGGGCATTTAAATTTTAGTTATTCTTTTTCATGAGAATGGATTAATTATGTGCAATCTTTGCCCTTTGTCATGGGGAAAAAGACTTAAGAATGAGAGTGAGGTCTTATTTTATCTTCAGCTAGCAATAAAACTGGGACCTGTCTTCTTGGATATAAATGTTGCCATAGTTATCCATGTCTTCATCATTTCAAGACTAGACTACTGCAAGGTATTGGGCTTGGGCCTGAAAGTGAAGGTCCTGCCAGAGAGAGCACACATCCAGTGTACCCACTCTGCATGCATTTGCCATTCACTGCCGTATCAAGTTCAAAGTACTTAATCTACAAAGTTATCAGTGAGCTGGGGCCAGGATAGCCAAACTGTGGCTGATGAAGCTCACAGTGAAAATATTTTATTTAGATTGCCCTTGAACCTCCCAATGGTGATCAAGCAACTACTGCCACTTTAAGGACTCAACACAAAATCCACATCTTCAGTCAGGCCATACTCAATAACTGAACCTGAGGGGTGGGGGGTTGATCTGCCTAGAAGACTACAAGTCATTTTGGGAGGAGTATAGTCCATTGGGTAAGGCACTGTACTAGGATCCAGTTGATGTAAGTTCTTTTCCAGGGTCTGGCCTGCTGAACGACCTGGTTTAAGGAATTTCACCTCTCTTTTGATTCCCATACCTTTGGCTTTCTTGTCTATTTAAGCTGGAAATTCTTTCAGAGGCAGGGACTGCTTTTTTACAATGTGTGTGTACAGCATCTGCCACAATGTTCAGTCTTCGTTGGGGCCTCTACTATAATACAAAGAATAGCAATAATGGTTAATCCAGCTCAGGATAGCTGTGAAAATATAATGAGTGGAAGTGACAAAGAGTCCTGTGGCACCTTAAAGACTAACTAAAGTATT
>ML677326.1:28379997-28401819 GCA_007922305.1 Dermatemys mawii
AATACTTTAGTTAGTCTTTAAGGTGCCACAGGACTCTTTGTCACTTCTGCAATTCCAGACTAACACGGCTACCCCTCTGATACAATGAGTGGTGAGGAGTGTTTACTTTTTTGGGAAGAAAAATGTCATGATTCTTATTTCCTTGGCTATGCTACTGAGATTTTACATGGATAGAATACTTAGAATTGTAGTATGTGTGTGTGAGAGAGAGTGTGCATACTTTTAAATATTTTCCACTTTGATTGGTTGTCTGTTCTACTTTTCCATTATATGTAGTTGCTGAAATTGATGAAAAACAATGGTCAGCAAATAAATAACTGAACAAATTACAGTTCCCTTAGCTGAAAAGTGTGGAGTATCCCAGAGAAACCAAAGGAGATAGGCAAGTTCCCACAGGAGATATGAAATCCTCTCTGCCTTTTTAGATTTTTTTCTCTGGGGAGCAAATCCCAGCAGCTGCTTTTAAAAGTTGAGGGCTAAAAGCCTTTTTGTTGCTGGGAATGTGCAATGACGCATATGTAATGATGCAGTGTGCATATTAAAGCTAAACTAAAGCTTTTTGGAGCCTTTGGAAATAGTCAATGAGCCTTGCTTCTCAAACAGAGTGAGTTCAACATGGTGCCCATGGACTAACATGCGGCGACTCAGTACTCCTGCTGCAGGATCTTGCTGGATCCACTAGTTTAGCCTAAAGTGGTAATACTCTAGAATAATTTACAATTATGTCTGCCAGAGTACATGAACTATTTGAACTCTGTTCCATAAAGAACAGAAAATGTGAAAAATATCAGTTCATCCTTGCAACAGTAATGTCTCTTCATGTCAGGCCCAATATACACTCAGTGATCTGGAATGGCTTCCCTCTCAATTTCTGGTGCACTTTAATATATTCATTTTCATTTCTGATGCCCAAATGGTTTGAGATCCATTTAACTGAGAAACCAACTCTCACCCTGTGTGACACTGAGGTAATTGAGGATGGAGCCAGTTAAAGACCCTCAGTTTTGAAATTTGCTTCTTTGCCTTGGGCTTATAGAGGCAGTGGCTACTGACCTTCATAACCTGCTGAAGACCTATTTGTTTCTCAGGCTTTTGAGGAGAGGATTTCCTAAGAGGAGGGTAAATCAGGAGTGTCCTATTTGTGGAATCTGGCTAGATGAGGAGGATTCTATCCATCATTTATTTAATAAGATAGGTAATTGTTGTTAGCATATTGTGCCCAGAGCTTTGGTTGCATGCATTTAAAAAAACTTCAACACCTTAATATATAGACATAGAGCTCAATACTATATCTTACTTGTGAAGTACAATGTATTTTGTTTTCTCCTCAGATATTTTACTATCCTTTAGCTATGGGGTAAATGTATGTTGTACTCCTATTTTTATTTCTAATACTTTCTTGTAATAGCTGGCTCTTGAATCAATGGAACTACTCATGTAATTAAAGTGAAGCATGCACTTAAGTGATGCAAAGCCCATTGAAATTAACAGGAGTCCTGATACACAACAAAGATTTTGCATATAGAATCAGAGTTTCATCCTGCATTCACAGGGTATATCTACACAGCCCACGGCAGTGAGTTTCTGAGCCTGGTTCAATAGACTTGGGCTCACAAGGCTTGTGCTACAGTGCTAAAACTAAATGTGTAGACATTGTGCCCCATCTTTTCTTCTTAGATTACCCTTACGCAGCAATGAAACACAGCTGGGCTGGGAAGCTGACTTTGGCCTTAGGTCTCGGGCTATAACATTTTTCAGGCTCAGGCTGGAGCTCAAGCTCTGGGACCCATTGAATAGGAGGGTCCAAAAGCCCAGGTGCCAGCCTGATCCCCAACGTCTACCCAGCAATTTTCAGCCCCTCAGCTTGAGCCCCATGAGTCTGAGTCAGATGCGGCTGTACTGTGGGTCTTTTATTCCAGTGCAAACATTATGGCCTTAAAAACCTATATTTTTTTAAAAAAAATTCATGGCCACAATCTTTTGTGTGTACAGAAAACTGGCACAGATATTTCATCTTGAACTAAATCTATTTAGAACCCTAACTACCACATTGCACTCACAGATGAGATAAATTAGGACTATAAATTGGTGTAATTGTGGGCATTAATAAGTAGGGGTCTACCAAATTCACGGCCATGAAAAAAACATCACAGATTGTGAAATGTACAGACCCAAAAGGGAGTTGCCTGGAGGTTACAAGGATATTTTAGGGGGATCATGCTATTGCCTCCCTTACTTCTTCATTGCTTTCAGAGCTAGGTAGGTGGAGAGCAGTGACTGTTAGCTGGATGCTGAGTTCTAAAGGCACCACCCCACCAGAAGCAGCGCAGGAGTAGGGGGTGGCAATACCATACCGTACCATCAGTACTTCTGTGCCTTCAGAGCGAGGTGGCCGGAGAATGGCAGCTGCTAACTAAGGACCTAGCTCTGAGGGAGCAATGCAGAAGTAAGGGTGGCAATACCATACCGTGCCATTCTTACTTCTGCACTGCTGCTGGTGGCAGTTCTGTCTTCAATTCTGGGCTCCCGTCCTGCAGCTGCTGCTCTCCAGCTATGCACCTCTGAAGGTAGCGCCATTGCCTGCAGCAGTGCAGAAGTAAGGTTAGCATCACTGCAACTCCCACTACAATAACTTTGCAACTCCCACACAACTCCTGTGTGGGTCAGGACCCCTGCAATTACAACACTATGAAATTTCAAATTTAAATAGCTGAAATCATGAAATGCATGATCTTTAAAATCCCATGACCGTGAAATTGACCAAAATGGACCATTAATTTGGTAGGACCCTACTAAGAAGCAAGTATAAAATATACATTTTGGGCCAGATCCTTCATTGTTGGAAATCTGCGTAGTTCCACTGCTTCAATTCATACCATCTGAGAATTCATACCTACCTTCCAAAGAAGTGCACTAAATACATTAGACCATCCCTGCAGCAATGTGATGCTTCCCCTAAACTTTTCAGATTACTTCTGCATGTCTGGTATACCAAATAATCTACTGTGTTTTTATTACAGTGTGAGACTTAAAATATATATAAAAAATAATATTCCCCAGAAAAGGTACAGAAACAACACATACACAAGGGCAATCCTGAGCTGGTGTAAATCAACATAGCTTCACTGATATTAAAAAAATAAACATTGCTGATTTATACCAACAAAGTCTTGGACACAATCATGTACCCATTCTGAATGCGTTGTGCGGGACTCTGCACCATTATAACTGAGAGAGCACTTTTCTGGCTGGCAAAAGCCTGGCTCTCCAGGAGAGCAGTTTGGCTCTCATATGTTCAGGTAGCTTTGCATATTTCTAGTAACCCAGGGATGATGTTTGAACATCAAGTCTGACCTGAAAGTTGAGGGAGAAATACTCTTTAAATAGAATAGATTTATTGCAGAGAGAGAAGATGAGTAGAGCTGCCAGCTGAGAGAAATATCTGTGGGACTCTTTCTGGCATTAAGATGATACCTTGAACTTGCAGATTGAGAAGAAATAATAAAGTGCCTTGGCAATATACTATTTTGATGTATATCTTCTACTGGAAATAAGCCAGTGGTATTTAGTCTCTTTCTGTTTGTTGTCAGTGTCTTAGCACTCAACATGAACTCTACTCTAGCAAACTGTCAGAATAAGTTATTTCTAGTCTGTAATGAATGCTTCTTTAACATGCTGTTATTGAAAATAACAGGTTTCAAATATGTGACCGTATGGTATACAATTCATTTTATTCTCCAGCAATGTCCTTAGGAGAAAGAAGGGTAGAATGAGTGTGAACAATGTACTGTAGCAGAGCCTAAACTGACAAGGCTAAAGATAAAACTTTATACATATACGGGTATGCATATACATATGTGTACACTATATAATGTGGGTATATGTATAAAAACTGGGCATGTTTAGTCTTGAGACAAGAAGACTGAGGGGGGACCTAAAAATGGTTTTCAAATATGGTAAGAGCTGTTATAAAACAGACAATGATCAATTATTCTCCATGGCCACTGAACAAGTTAGACAAACTCTTGTCAGGGGTGGTCTAGATATACTTTATCCTTCCTCAGAATAAGGGAATAGACTAGGTGACCTCTAAAGGTGCCTTCCAGCCATGCATTACTATGATTTTATTATTATTGCTGTATATAACATTGTTGAGCCCACTACTGGAATACTGCATCTGGTTCTGATGTCCACACTTCATAAAAGATGGTAAAGGTTTGGAGAGAGTGCACAGAACTACCAGAATGTTTCAAGGAATGGAAAAAAAATGCCTTACCGTAGTGAACTAAAAGGTACAGCTTCCATAGTCAGCTTTATTTTTCACTTTTCCAAGTTGAAGAAGTCCAAACTCCCTCACAGTTAATTCTCTCACCCTTAATCATGTTGAGATGTACCTTACTCCACAAAGAGGCCAATGAAATAGGGTCTGTCCCATACACAAGGCTGTGCTTAAAAGCCATAATCTTGCATCATAGGACAATGTTAAAGTGAATCAAATACCTCAGATATAGTCCTCCCCCACTTTTCTACATTCTAAATCACTTTACAGCACTGCAGCTTTCTAGCTCAGGTGCGAAAAAAACACCCCCCCTTACCAGTGCGGCAAGTTTCAGTACTGTAAAGTCCCAGTGCACGAGTGCTGGGAGTTACACACCTCGTGGAGGTACTTTTTGCCATGACTCCACAAGTCACATTAAGCACTACTGTGGCAGTGCTTTAATGTTGCCAATGTAGACTAGCCCTAAGGAATTCTTCCCCGCCTCCTTTTTTTCTGCTATGGCTTTTCCAACAATAAACCTAAAATTCTCGTTTACTCTTAATAAGTTACGATACAAGTTAAGATTTTTTGTTTCATCTGTTTTTGGTGATTGCTCTGTTAATTAGTCTGTCATTGAGCCAGTCCTTTCTCAGGCAAAATTCCTTCTGACTTCAACAGGAGTTTGGCCTAAATAAGGTTTGCAAGATTTAGCTCATTGATTTTATATGCAGACACCAATGTGTTCTTTCCCATTGAGTTTTTCAAGAAGTCATGCTTGGAAAAGAGACACTTTTTTAGTTAACAGGCTGTGAAAGCCAAACTATCTTCTAGTTTCTACTAGTTCATTTCTTTTTTTTAAAAAAAGCTAACTATTCAGATTTTCCAATTAAATACATTAATAGAATATACTTAAACAGAAATTGGAATCTCTGACTGGAGTATGAAGACCGTTATAAAGCTAAGGATTTCATTTCCAATTATAATACTTGGGAAATAGTGACAGGAAAATGTGCTGCCTTTTACACAGCAGAAGGAACAAGTAAAAACTGACTTTCTTAAAGTTTTTTTCTTATCATAGCTGTACATAGTGGTACCATCTGACCTATCATGTTGAAGATGTTCAGGCTATTCAGCTGTTCAAATAAACTACAGTAGCAAGTATGAAATGAATTTCATATTGAAAATATGTTGATAAAATGTTGGCAGGTAAAAGATGCATGTGTGATGGAAAGAAAATGACTTTGAAAATACCTCATGAATGTTCACATTTTGAGTTAACAAGTAGTTTTTGAAGTTTCCCCTGTAATCAGGAAACTGCATACCTTGCAAATTGTATTAGGAACTAGATTCCTAGAGCCAAATAAATAACAGAGCCTAGGAAGTGCAAATAGGTGGCACTTTTACAAAGTTTCTTAGTTGGGATAAAACCATTCTGTTAATTAAAATCTCACACGGTTCCCATTAAAGTCTGTGTGTCTGAGGGCTGAATATAGCCCTTAATATTTAGTATTGTGTGTGAGAATGAATGTTTGCAATGCTGACATTATGAAAGTTACGTCAAATTGAGTAAAATAGTACAACATATACAGTATTTTTAAACTTTTGATTGCAAATCCATTATCTTTGAATATGATTTTATATCATTTATCTCAGTAGCACATACACTTGAGAAATGGAATGAATGTTATGATGCTGTTAGTAAATAATACACTGTAGAGTACAGTAATGTGTTAAAATGGTGGGAGATCTCTCAATGAATCATGTGCACCACCAGGTCCAAGGAGATATTCTGGAAGAGTCAGCAAAAATTTCTTCTGAGGCTACCATTACAGTGCGGCTCGTAGGGTTAGCCTTATAGATAATCAAACTTTGGGAACTGGCTATATTGTTGCATCATGGTAAAACTCCTCCATTCCAGATACAGTGGCCTTAGTTCATTGTCCAAAGTGAGAGGGTATGGTTAATCACACACTCGGTGTAATACAGGGGATTATTAAAGAAGAGTACAGTACTGACTAAGACATGATCAGAGTCTAAATGTTTCTGTGGGAGGCAGAGGACAGAGTCCAGTAAATTTAGTTCTAATTCTTTCCAGCTTCCTAGTCTTTCACTGACAAGATGGTAGTGGAAGTTAGACTTCCTGAACTCTGGAGAACACCTCTATTGTTAGTATGTCATAATTTGGGAAGTCCTTTACAACTCACTGCAATTTTTGTAGAAAAATTCTACCTTGGCCTTAGATTTGAAGGAGTTATTACTTTTCTGGTGGATTTCAAATGTGGGCCACAACTGGGATTAATATGGTTGGATATTTGGCAAGTGAAATAAAATTTGGTCAGCTAGCATATGCAACAGAATTCCTGTAAACCAGCAGGTAAACTTTGCCAAATCGTTCAGTAACCTTCTAATCTTCTTTGTTTTTACAAGACACTCCATGGAAAGAGGATGTTCGGTGAAGCATTTTTAGATGAGAAGACTATGTCTATTTGTAGCCTGAGATGAACCTAATTTTTTCTACTTCAAACCAGAAAATGCAAACTATTACTCATAGGTAGCAGAAAACGTGCAGTATGACGCACCACTGTAAATGGTACCTACCCACTTTCTGAAGATATTTTTTTTGGATAGGTGACTAAATTATCATTTATTTTCATTATCACTATGTTAAAAGCCAAGTAGGTATTGCTCTAAATAGTCATGACAATTTTATGAAGTTGCAAGTTGAAATTCAATTGCTTTCCACAGGTATTTGGAATATTATTTTCACCTTCTACCACTAATGGCCTAATGCTTATAGAGTTATTTCTCATTTTGTATTTGTTCAGTGGAATTTTTCATCCTACCTGGTAGTGTTGACACATCTTTATTGAATTTCATCTTGTTCGTTTCAGACCAGTTCTCCAATTCGTCAAGGTCTTTTTGAATTTTAATCCTGTCCTCCAAAGCGTTAGCAATCCCTCTGATTGGTCTCATCTGCAAATTTTATAAGCATACTCCCACTCCATTGTTCAAATCATTAATGAAAATATTGAACAGTACCTTACCCTGGATAGACTGCTGTGGAACCTCACTAGATATATCCTCCCAGTCTGACAATGAACCATTGATAACTACTTTTGAGCACAGTCTTTCAACTATTTGTGCGTGCACCTTACAGAAAATTCATCTCGACCAGAGTTCCATAGTTTGCTTATGGGTCTGTTATGTGGCACTGTGTCAAAAGCCTTAAAATCAAGATATATCATGTGTCTACTGCTTCCCATATGCATTAAGCCATTAATGCTGTTATAGAAGGAAATTAGATTGGTTGACAAGATTTGTTCTTGACAAATCCATTTTGGCTATTACTTATTACTAGGGCTGTCAAGCCATTAAAAATGGTTCACAATTAATCACATGATTAAAAGATTTAATCGTGATTAATTGCACAATTAATTGTGCTGTTAAACAATAATAGAACAATACCATTTATTGAAATATTTTTGGATGTTTTCTACATTTTCAAATACTTGCAGAATCTAGACCCCTCTCAAAAATCATGAGAAGCCATCCAAATTTGAAAACATAAACAGAATGTACCCCAAAGGCACAAAGCCCAGAAGTCAATTAAAGAGCAAAGTAAAAAAGAACCCCAAATTTATTATTTTTAGAAACATCTCATGGTTTTGGATGCCTAACTCACCAGTACTGAATGCTTGCATTTGGCAATACTGGAATCAGTTTAGTATGCAGTTTCAACTGATGTAAATTGGAATAGGTTCATTTATTTCACCAGAGTTACACTGATTTACAGCAGTGAATGAGCTGACTCAATCCATGAATATCCATGAAGAAGGCTGAGGTGTTTAATGCCTATTTTGCTTTAGTCTCCACTAAAAGGGTTAATGGTGACCAGATGCTCAACACAATTAATATTAACAATAAGGAGCAAGAAACGCAGGCCAAAATTGGGAAAGACCAGATTAAAAAAAGATTTAGATAAGTTAGATGTATTGTCCTGATGAAGTTCATCCTAGAATACTTAAGGAACCAGTTGAAACTATTGCAAAGCTCTTAGGAAGTATCTTTGGGAACTCACAGAGGATTGAAGAGGGCAAACATAGTATCTATCTTTAAAAGAGAGAACAAAGACGATCCGTGGAATTATAGACCAATTAGCCTAACTTTGATATCTGGCAAGATACTGGAACAAATTATTAAACAGTCAATTTTTAAGCATGTTTAGGATAACTGGGTGATAAGTAGAGCTGTTGATTAATCTCAGTTAGCTCACTTGATTAACTCAAAACATTAATCACAATTTTAAAAAAAATCCTGATTAATCATAGTCTTAATTGTATCAATACACAATAAAATACCAATTGAAATTTATTAAATATTTTTGGAAGTTTTTTAACATTTTCAAATATATTGATTTCAACTACAATACGGAATATAAAGTATACAGTGCTCATTTTATATTATGTTTATTACAAATATTTGCACTGTAAATATGATAAAAGAATGAGTATTTTTCATTTAATCTTGTACAAGTACTGTCATGTGATCTCTTTATTGCGAAAATGCATTTACAAATGTAGATTATTTTTATTACATAATTGCATTAAAAAAACAAAACAACGTAAAACTTTAGACCCTGCAAGTCCATCCAGTCCTACCTGTTCAGCAAATTGATAAGAGAAACAAGTTTATTTACATTTATGGGAGATAATGCTGCCCATTTCTTATTTACAGTGTCACCTGAAAGTGAGACTAGGTGTTCGCATGGCACTTTGGTAGTCACCATTTTAAGGTCTTTATGTGCCAGACATGCTAAATATTCATATGGCACTTAATGTTTCAGCCACCATTCCAGAGCACATGCTTCCATGCTGATGACGCTTGTTAAAAAAGGTGTTAATTACATTTATGACTGAACTGCTTGGGGGGAGAATTGTATGTCTGCTGCTCTATTTTACCCACATTCTGCCATATATGTCATGTTATAGCAGTCTTGGATGATAACCCAGCACATGTAATTCATTTAAATTACACTTTCACTGCAAATTTGACAAAACGCAAAGAAGGTACCAATGTGAGATTTTTAAAGATAGTTACAGCACTCAACCCAAGGTTTAAAAATCCTAAATGCCTTCCAAAATCTGAGTGGGACAAGGTGTGGCGCATGATTTCAGAAGTCTTAAAAGAGCAACACTCTGATGCAGAAACTATAGAACCTGAACCATCAAAAAAAGAAAACCAGCCTTCTGCTGGTGGCATCTGACTCAGATGATGAAAAGGAGCATGCATCTGTCCACAGTGCTTTGGATCTTTATCAGGCAGAACCCATTGTCAGCATGGACCCATGTCCTCTGAAATGGTGGTTGAAGCATGAAGGAACATATGAATCTTTACCTTATCTGTCACGTAAATATCTCGCAACACCAGCTACCACAAGGCCATGTGAATGCCTGTTCTCACTTTCAGGTGACATTGTAAACAAGCAGTGGACAGCATGATCCTAGGGCTCGTTTTGTTCAACATCTTCATTAATGATTTGGATAATGGGATGGATTACGCCCTCAGCAAGTTTGCAGATAACACTAAGCTGTGGGGAGAGGTATTTCTGCTGGACAATAGGAATAGAGTCCAGAGTGTCCTATACAAATTGGAGGATTGTGCCCAAATAAATCTGATGAGGTCCAACCAGGACAAGTGCAGAGTCTTGCACTTAGGAAGGAGGAGTCCCATGCACTGCCAAAGGCTGGGGACTGACTGGATAAGCAGCAGTTCTGCAGAAAAAGACCTGTGGTTTACAGTGGATGAGAAGATGGATATGAGTCAACAGAGTGCCCCTGTTCCCAAGAGTGCTAATGGCATATTGGGCTGCATTAGTAGGAACATTGCCAGCAGATCAAGGGAAGTGGTTGGACTAGATGACCCCCTGAGGTCTCTTCCAGTCCTAATCTTCTATGATTATATGATCTGCAAATGTAAACAAGCTTGTTTGTCTGGGTGATTGTGCTGAGCAAGAGGTAGGACTGAGTGGATTTGTAAAGCAGTGGTGGCCCACTTGAGCCTGAGAAGGAGCGAGAATTTACCAATGTACGATGCCAAAGAGCCACTGTAATACATCAGCAACCCCTCCATCAGCTTCCCCCCGACCCCCTCCTGCTTCCAGAGCCTCTCACCCACTGGCAGCCCCACCGATCAGTGCCTCCCTGTCCCTCCCTGCACCTCCCAATGAGCTCTTTTGTGGTGCACAGGAGGGGAAAAGGGAAAGGGGGAGGAGCGATGGCATGTCTGGGTCAGGGTTGGGGGCGGAAAGGGATGGGGTGAAGGCAGGGCCTGTGGCAAAGACAGAGGGTGAGCAGTGAGCACCCCCCAGCACACTGGAAATTTGACACCCATAGCTCCAGCCCCGGAGTTGGTGCCTATTCAGGGAGCCACATATTAACTTCTGAAGAGCCATGTGTGGCTCCACAGCCACAGGACGGCCACCCCTGCTCTAACGTTTTACACTGTTTTATCTTTGAATGCAGTTATTTTTGTACATAATTCTACATTTGTAAGTTCAACTTTCATGATAAAGCAATTGTATTACAGTACTTGTATTAGGTGAACTGAGAAATACTATTTCTTTTGTTTTTTACAGTGCAAATATCTCTAAGCAAAACTAAATATAGAGTGAGCACTGTACACTTCAAGATGTTTTTTGAATAAAGGGAACAGCTAATTAAATTTAATTGGGTTAGCCTGGGTGGGTTGCTTATCATAATTAATCTAGGTCTCTGTTTAGGCCTGTGTGTTTCTGGATGCATGAAGGAAAGTTTATGTTTGGGACTAAAGTGAGAACACTAGCTAATTCTCCAAGTTAAGATTTTTGAACAAGATAATGCACAGAAGCACCTGGGTTAGAAAAGATGGAGATAACACATTGTTTTAAAGCTGCTGATGATTGATGAAATGTAAAACAGTTTGCTGGAAGATTTGGGTCAGGCTAAGAACTGGGGAAATAATGGAAGTAATCAATTTTTGGTGAATATTTGGTGAACTCATTCTTGAATTTGCCTATTGTTATGCCCTTTGTTCTTCCCTTTCCCACAAATGTTCATCAGAACTGGTTTTTGCTTACATGAATGTTTCAGGAGAAGCTTTAATTTGTGTAAGTTTGGAGTTTGGGTTCATATGGGAATCCAGAGTCAAGAATCAAGCTCAGTCAAATTTCTTGATGAGAATCCAAATAATTTTGATCTATAAATCAAGCTGGATATTTCATAGAATAAGGCTATTGGAGAAAGGCTTCATGACTTGGTTGCATTCTCACCTAAAATATCAGGAAAACATGCTTTCTCAATGCATTATGATTTTTCTAGTGCTAGTTGAAACTAGGTAGTGCAGAAGGGCATTAAAAATTAAAAACAAAGCAAAACCAGCCAACCAAAACCAAAAAGAATCCCTAAGATTTCTTTTTTTTAATCCTGAAAAAGATGTTTAGTTCAATTCCTCCCCACTTTATTTCAGAATCATTCAGCTGAGTTTTATAAAAGTAAAGGAAAACATTGCTAAATTGCTTTGAGAAAGGTTAACAGCTGAACATGGATAAGATTCCTTCACCACTAATATATAAGACATGTTGAGAAATGTTTTAATGAACTAACAAAGGTCTGGCAGACCAGTGAGTGGGTCAAAGGGAAACATACAGCAGCATAGTCCACTTTGAAATGATAGTGGGGTTCTTTTTTCTTATATATATACAAAAAATCAGTTCAGATAAACATTTGTGGGAAGGGGAAGAGGAATTCAATCCACAGTGTTGCATGTCTTCATTTTAAACTCCATGCCAGTGTTGTATTGTTCATAATATACACCCTGAATTCCAGGTTTGGCATCTGGCATTATGTGAGGTATTACTGGAATTAGTATAAGCAATTAAAATTGAAATTTGTGCTGCCGAAGCACTTCAGTGCAACTTTTGCTTGGAAGGTAGTGCTGAGCAGTTTGTTTTCTACCTGGAAAATCTGGCATGACAGGGCTTTATAATAGAGCCAATTATCATGTGTGCTGTTACACATAGCCTTCCAGACCCCAATTTAAACAGAAACTAGTGACAATTCCTTCTGAGAAAATCTCCATAAAACTTAGAAGCCATATGTGAAGACCTGCATGCTTACTGAGAATAAGACAAGAAATAGGGACTTCTTGTTAAATAAACATATGCTTTGGGGCTGTAGCCATTCACTTTCAGACTAAAGATAATAGAACATATTAATACCACCTTCCAAAACTGCTTTCCATCTGTCATTGATATTTAGCAGCATTTGTTAAATCTGTTGTATTTTATTTTTTAAAAGAAGAAAAAAGTACCTACCAGAAGGCTGTTTTGAAATGAATGCATTCTACTTTCAGTGCAATAGAGCAGAATATATTTGGTCTCTCTCTGCATGAAATAATAGTTTTCTACAGCATTGGTTGCTTGATCATCTTTCTTTTTCATGGCCCATCCTATATCTATATATCTATCTATATCTATATCTATCTATCGGATATATATATATCATGAAGCTATACATATATATATGTATAGCTTATATATATAATATATATATAAGTATAGCTTCACGACTAAAGCACATTTCTGAATATGTTAATCAAGTATCACACCTTGTTTTCATATATTTTTAAAGCATATAAACAAAAAAATGACCCAATGTTTTTTTTCCCCTGACAACTCATATCATTAAAATGTTCAAAATACTAGAGAGCTCATACTCAGAGCTTCCCTGGGAACTTCTCTGCCCACTGCCTAGCACATCCTGTTAGAGAACACAATGATTACAAAAACAATGTCCTTCTCATCAAGTTATCTTGTTTTCAGCACAGAAATCCAAACACTGCTTTATATATCGAATCTTGCTTTTCATATATTCATAACAAGTTATCCAGCAAAAGCTTATTCTTTAAGGATTATGATAAACGCTACTGTGACAGAGTGTAGAGAATCAGCAGCTGATCACTGTAAATCCATTTAGTTTCCGTGTAGAAGAGCCTTGTTGAGAGAAGCTGGGGCTAATTACTAGATCAGTCTGAGGAGGGGGAGAGTTAAGGAGGTAGTAAATCTATTATGTGGAAGAGCAGAAATGTGTACAGGAAGGAAATTCAAGGGCAGAATGAAAGAGAGAATGTGAGCAGAGGACAGAATGTGAGGGCAGAGAAAGAATGTGAGCAGGAGAGGCTAGCAAAAGCAGGGTAAAGGGAGATCACTGCATGGAGAGATCTCTTCCTTCTCTCCTCTGGTAAAGCGGGATGATGTTGGTATCTCAGTGTAGAGCTGCTGAACAGGAGTGCAAACGGTGATGGCTGAGATAACATACTTAAACTACACATTGGTGTTTACAAAGTAGATATTAGAGCCACTTGTATGAGAAAACAAGAATGCAGCACTGCGTCCTCATTTTAGACATTTCTCTAAAATTAGATTAGTTCAGCTTTATTTTCTCAGGTGTGTGTGTGTGTATATATATATATATATATATATATAATTCAGTCCTCCTCTCTCAAAATATATGTACGCACACTAATAATAATTCTTCTCTTCACTCTCATAGAACCTTCCACCAAAGGGTATCAAAATGTGTTTTTCTATCATGTGGCGGGGGTGGGCCTTGATTCCTTAACACTTATTAACAGTTCATAGCTAATGAAGCTAGTGGGACCAGTGAGAATAAATGCTACTCAATTTATTGGTTGCAGAATTGGTTTTCAGGCCTGAATTTGGAAAAACACTTTCATGGGGAAAAAATATCTGGTCAAAAAGTTTGGTTTTCTGTAGGAGATTTCACACCAAACTGAAAATTTTCATTTTGATTTAAAATGTCATTTTATTTGGGTTTCTGAAAATTGTAAAACTGTGGTTTTCCACAGTTATTTATTCCACTTATTTTTTTTAAGTTGGGAAGCAGTTTTTTAGAAAGCTTAGATTTTAATTTTTATGTTGGAAAATTGAAAATCTAACTGAGAGTAACATTTTCCCATGACATATATCAATCTGATGTAAATGTATATACCTAGAAAAAAGAAAGTAGGCCATACTTATTGGATGGGGGATCTTGTCCTTGGAAGCAGAGAATCTGAATCAGATTAGGGGAGGGTGATGGATAATTAACTAAACAAGAGCACAATTTATATAAAATTAAGACCTTATAAAAATTTAATGATGAAAAAATCACAGTTCTCTTTTGGGAAAAAAAGTGTATTGAGCAAAACAAAAAAAGATAGGAAAAAGAAAAGAACCTTATTTAAAAAAAATCCTAAAAATTAATATTTATGAAAATTAAAAGTGCTAGATAATTTTGCTAACAAAGTCTTCGGAGAAATGCCTCTTGGCACTGGGAGCCAGTGGAGCTTTCAGTAAGTTACTGGATAGCAGCCCTTGAGGCATCTATAAAACTGAAGTAGCACAAGTGGCCCCTGAAAGTTCTATCATAAAAGCCCCCACCAAAATATAAACCAAAAATAAAAAAAAATGAATTAAAATTAAAACAAAAATCTTAGTTACAACCCTCATTCCACCACTCCAAAGGCAGTATAAGTATCCAAAAAAAAGCAAAAGCCAGCCTAAAACAACAATTAATAAATTCTTAGATCAAGGCGTTTCAGTGAAACAGTCAAGTCCCAATAATGCTGCCATATGGCCAGGCCTTAAAAGTGACCACAAAGCTTGCAGTAGATTTTTTGACCCCTTAATTAAATAATCCCACTGATAGCCCCAGTTGTAACAAAATATTAAAAAGTAATAACCTCCAGAAAAGGCTCGGTATTTTTTTATTTTAAATTTGGCCTATTCATTTATGTATTTATTTATTTTGCTGTCCCTTTACACTGAGACAGCTACTTCTAAGATACTTTTTATCCAAATATGCCACTTGGATGTGTCACCCCAGTGTGTCACCCCAGTCACCACTCCTACTTTTCGCTGCTCCATTTACTGATTTATATTTATTTATATTGTTTTTGTTGTTTCTCTTCCAAAGCCTCCCTTTCCCTTTTCAACTCCTAAGCCACCAAAAGATTTCAAAATGGCCACCTGTGCACTTCCTGTGCGAGTACACATTCAACATGGCTATATATTTGCATGCATAGTCATGAAACTTTGCTTTCTGTAAAACATTGTGTAAATATTGTAAAACTATGTAGCTGCAATGAAAATTAACTTGTTCTAAAGTTCAATAAAAGGTGTCCTGAAAACTGTCCAAGAATAGGGGGTGGATGATTTTAAAGAATGAATTTGGCAAACTTGTCATATATTTAAATTTTTCTTAGCAAGATCTTTCAATCTTTCCTGCTTTTATGGGGGAATAACAATGTCTTCTCTGTCATTAGTTTCTATTTCTGATATCTAAATGTCCCTAGGAATATTTATAATCTGTCTGTATATATCTGTATTTGCCCAACATGAATTGCTCTAAAATAGCCATGAAATAATGACAAGAAGAACCAGAATATTGGCTGGTGGCCTGGTCAATTTTTTATGTATTTTTCTTAAAATAAGTTTTCTGTTTTACATTTTACCCATTTCTGTAGTAACTGGGCACTACCTTGCAGCAGTAATTGAATAATTGGCTATGACATGCTTTCACTAATGCCCCATTTTGAACAGGAATTGAAAAAAAAAAACTAAGTTGAATATTAGAAGAGTGGTATGAGTGCGAAGATTTTGTCACAATAAATTAGGACTCTGAGAAATGCCAGCCATAAGATATAATCAATAAAATGTCTATCTCATCTATATTCAAAGAAGAAAAGTTATGAATCATCTATATTAAGACATCAGCCAAACAACATGGGATGTGAAATGCTGACATCATTAGGAAGGACTGGAAATGAGGCATGAATGTGAATGTCATCTGTGAGGAGATGTTAAATGAATGCAATTAAAGAGTCTATTTTTCTTCTACTAAAGCTGCCTGAGGCTTCTCCACTGTGGTGGTGGTGGTTGGGAGGATAGTTGTTTTGTTTCTGTGGAATCTTAACACCAAAACATATATGGGAATAAGGAGAATAGAGAGACCGTGAGAGGAGCACTTCGGACTCTTGCCACCCCAAACTATAATAGGAAAGGACAACTGAAACAAAGCAACACTCTTCAAAATGTTGTTACTCATTATATGTGACTTGTCTTCAGTAATATAACATCAGTCATGTCCATTCATTTACACCATGTACAGTGTTTCCAATCCTATGTAGCTAATATATTTGATCTAAACAAAGTTGATTTATTTATCTTTATCAATTATTTATTTTTATTTTTTTAAAAAATGATGTTATTTTCCTATTAAGAGCTTTGCTTATTGGCGTCTTGCTATCTGATCAGTTGAACAAGCAGTTTTGACAGCCATAGAAACTATGAAGAAGTGAAAGCTAAACAAATGCTGAAGTGAAATAACCGCCACTTGAAAGAGTTCAAGAGATCCTGCATGTGCACTTGTCCTAATGCAAGGACTCCATTTTCTCTTCAACCATTGATTTTGTTTTACTGCACTACAGCTGAAGTTCAGTATTTTATGTCTCAGGTATAGGTGTGTACATTTCCACCTGTGGACATGCACAAAGCTGTCTATATCCTGTTGCTGCTCTACAGACTATGAGCTGCTCAGTGACCTCAGTCAATCTGCACCCCCCTGGCAGAATTCTTGAATTAGGTTTCCCTCCACTTATCTTCCCAGCAGGGCCAAATGACATAGGCATTTGTTGAGCATGCCTGCAGGATTGGGCCCTGCATAAAAGTGAGCAGGTATGTAAATTTCTAGAATATCCTAGTGGTGGGGTGCTTAGCTAGGATGTAGACATACCAAGTTAAAAGCCCTTCTCTGCCTCGGTTGGTTCAAGGACTTTAAACTAGGTCTGCTATAGCCCAGGTGAAAGCCAACTAAGGTATTCTGGGATGACCCTCTCCTGTTGGAGCTGATCCATCTTGTATAAATAATTAATATTTATTGTAGCAGGGACTTGAACCTTATCTTCTCACATCCATCTCAGTGCCCTAACCACTGGGCTTTTGTGTAGTCTGCAACACACATGCACACATATACCTGCGAGCATGATCCAACAATTCCTGACCTTCTCGCCCTCAGCTGCGAGGTCTGAAACAGTAGGTATACTCTGAGTACGCTTACCAGATTAAGCCCTGAAGGCAAGATAGATGGGGGAATATCTCATATGAGAATCCTGACAGAGCTTAGGTGTGAGCAGGGCTCTGAGCAACTTGTGAGCTGTTTCCTGCCCAATAGGACTCAGGCAGCTTTTATGCATGCCTACTGGTGGAAACCAAGAGAATGTTAGGTGCCAACAAGTTTACAAAGCAACTGAGCAGCATTCTGTGAACACCAGTGGTGCCTAAATGTTGAACTTAAGCATGTAAAGAGATAGTAAGGTGCCTAAATTCCCCTTGTAAAGCTGTCCATGTGTAAATCTAGCTAGCCCCAAGGCAGTTTTGAAAAATGAGACTTTGTCTCCTAAATCAGTTAGGCAATGCAATGCTGAGCAGTGCAATGTTTAAATACCTTAAAAAAATCTGGGCCTTCATGTTTTACTAGTCTGTTCATCTTGTAAGTATTTACATCTTGAATATGGTCACTGGATTTGCAAATAGATTCACGCTATGAAAATGCCAAGGATGAACTCCTGGCCTCACTGAAGTCAATAGAAGTTGTTCTATTGATGTTAATGGAACCAGAATTTCTCCCCGAATGTTTTAGGAGTAAATAGAATTGCCAAAACCAAATCAATATTCTGAATATGATCCTTACATTCTTACCAATCCCATCTGCAAGACTATTAATCACTGTTCCTCCTTTCCTAAACGGTCTGTCTGTTATTATTCATTACTTTTATTATGGCTGGGCATTGTTATTGCATGCCCAACAATTAAAAGAAACAAATCATTGGCATGAGGGCAGGAAGTATAATGTTCATGATGCAAGCAAGCTTTTGCAACAAGAAACAAAGCTCAACCCCTTTCTCATTACTTGGAACCATCTAGCTGTGCAGTGGCTACCGTGCTTAACCTTGTGATCTAACTATCATTACTTTTGTCTTCCTTCCTTTTCATTGCTGTTACTATATTCATTGGTCGCATCATTGCAGCAAAAAAATTGATATTTATTTGGGATATAAAGTGTGTCTTTGTGACTCTAGGCATCCTGTGTTCATACCTTACCAACAATTGCAATGGTGTTTGTACAAAAATATGCCTTATGAGGCATCATATAAAAACTAATAACACAATGGTCAGTCATATCATTGCAAAATGTATGTGATAATGCTGTGTGGGGAACTATGCATATTCATTCAATGTGCTTTGAGGTCCGTGATAAAAAAAACATTTAAACCAGGCATGTAAGGAGAAGTGGTTAAACACCTCAGATTCAATGGGCTACTCATTTGTATCCAAGGCTGCAGGAAGAGAAAGCTTACATTATAAAATTGCAGCAGAAAGCATCATATTGGAACATACATCTGGGGACATAGGGTTACCAACTTTCTACTTGCACAAAAGGGAACATCCTTGCTCTGCCCTGCCCCTCTTCCAAGGGCTCACCCATGCCCTGCCCTTTCTGCAAGGCCCTGCCCGGCTTACTCCATCCTACCTCCCTCTGTCACACTCTCCCCACTCTCACTCACTCACTCATTTTCACCGTGCTGGCTCAAGGCTTAGGTGCAGGAGGGTGTGAGGGCTCCGGCTGGGGGTGTGGGCTCCCTAATGGGGCCAGAAATGAGAAATTCAGTGTGTGTGTGTGTGTGGCAGGGTGGGGGAGGTCTCCAGGCTGAAGCCGTGGGTTGGGATGTGAGAGGGGGTGAGGGCTCCAACTGAGAATATGGGCTCTGGGGATGGGGTAGCGTGTTTGGGGTGCAGGGGGGGCTCTGGGTTGGTGGGTGCACCTGAAGGTTTTGGAGTAAGGGCTGGGGCAGGATGTTGGGTATGAGAATGGGGCTCCAGGGTGCAGGCTCTATGTGGTACTTTCCTCAAGCAGCTCCGGGAAGAAGCAGCATGTCCCCTCTCCAGCTTCCGTGTGGGAGTGTAGCCAGGCAGCTCTACACACTACCCTGTCCGCAGGCACTGCCCCATGTAGGAGACAGCAGACTGAATCCTTTAAAATAAAGGCAGACTTTGAGATCTAAGGAGCCACAGAAATACTTTGGATTCTCCATCACCAGAGGAAACAAGGAAAACAAACACTTTGGACTTTGGGGGATCCTACCTAAGAGTTAGCCAGATATTGCTGAGAAAGGAAGATTAGTGAGGAAACTACCTTGAACAAAGACTGTAGCTTGTTAAGTTAGGTTGTAGCCATTAGAAGGCTTATTTTTGCTGTTGTGTTTTTGTAACCATGTCTATCTTTACTCCTTCTAAGTTGATGCCACTTAACTGATGTCCTTTTGTTAATAAACTTGTTTTATTTTTAAACAAACTCAGTGCTGTATTTGAAGGGAAGAGTCTGTTTACCCCAGTTAAGTTGATAAACTTTAGTGTCCAGACTCTTTAAAAGAGTGAAAATAATAGCTTCTGTGAATGTACCATGGAAGGAGACTATGGATTGCAAAGAGACATATCTGGGGAGTTTATGGGCTAGAGGTCATTGATTATTACTTTCAAGGTTTGGGCTGGGAGACCCTTGAAATGTTTGCTTCTGAGAATCTCAGAATGGTGTGGCAAGGAGCTGGCACACATCCAACCTCCAGCAAAGCTCATTCTTGGTGGGGCAGAGCGATAACACAGTGGCTCATACCTTTGAGTATCCCCAGCTGCATGTTACAATCTTCCAGGGTGTTTGTATGGCCTAAACCACCCAAGCTTGTGTGCTCCAGTAATAACAATAAGCATAACTAATAGATGATGCAGTCAAGATTACCTACCATTTTTGATTTGTGGTACATACACAGGGAAATAGTTTGCTTAAATGATTGTAGGATTTTACCAATTTATTCGGTGCAGTTTTAATTTCACAGTCCTAATGAAATAATATTTTAAACCACATGTATTTGTAGATAACCAAGTAGTAACTATGTGCAATAGATAGAAGGATATGAAACCATTGTGATCACACCCTTCAATCACATTTTCATGTGTTCATATTACTTGCCAGTACTTTTTGCTGCTTAGGCGATTGGTTGCTCTGTGGGAGACTCTTCTGTTCAAAGATTTTTCTCAGCTGGGTGGAAGGAACATCTCATATTATGAAAACTAATTTCTCCCCACTCATAATTTTACTGCCTAGACAACAAAACTAAAGTCCTGCAGCTGACAGAGCTCTATGATGAGGATACCATGGCAACTTCTTTTGTATTTATACTACCACCTTTGATCAAATAAAAAAGCCCTGAGTTGTTAGATGTATTTGAGCATCACTACTCCACATTTTCTAGCAAGATTCTTTAAGAAAACTCATAATAATAGAAATCCATAAAAGAAAGAGCATTATACTACTGATGCTGAAAAGGAAAGAATTGCTTGGCTAGCAGTCCAAATACTGGAATGAGCATTTTTACAATAACTTCTATGAACCTTATCAATTTACACTGAGTGCTGTTGGGAAAACTGCCACTACAGCAAAGACAGGAAAGAAGCCAACATGTTAAGAAAAATGTATTTCAGAACTTACTGTCAGCTTCTCAGCTAGATCTCAGATTCTTTTGTAGAGGTAGTCTACTTGGTTAATATTGCTCCTCCATTAGGAAATATATTTGAATTAAATTGCTGACTCATTCCCCCAATGGAAACCATTTATAGTTATGTTTTCATATGAAAAAGTGTTGGAATATTATATTTACCATTTGATTTAAGTAGACAGCATACTGTGGTCATTTGGGTAAGGCCTGGTTTGACAAGAGAATGTACAATGTGTAATAATTTAGTATCTGATTGCAAACTTTTTCAAAGTAGCTCTAGACACATTTACAAACATGACATAAATTCTGTTTTACAACAGGGCAAAAATATAATTATGTATACTGAAAGTATACTACTATTAGAGATTTATTCCACTCTTCGGACCATCATAAAGCTCATTAACACTAAAGGAATTTGCTTTTGAGACAATTCCTTTGACACAAAATACAATGCAGATGACTTAACATTTTAAGGCTTGTGTTCAGGTGATTATCCGCTATGATCCCTGAGATCCCAGTGTGTTGCTGTGGTTAAGAGGGCTAATGCAATCCAGAGATAAGTAACTAGAGATTATTAAGAAGGTACAGGGAGATATCACCAGTATACAGCATTGGTGAGACTATTACTGGAACATTGTGTCCAGTTTTGGTGTCCATCCTTCAAAAAATATGTGTATATGGGTGGGGGGATGGAAAGAGTCCAGAAAGGAGCTACAAGAATAATTCATTAAGAGGTCACTAGATAACAATCTCTAAGGCTACGTCTATACTAAATTCCACTTTCAGAGGCATCTGGGCTATGTGTAGCTACACCCTGCAGTGAAAAACCTATACATATCAGTGAAAGACTCTGGCCAGGGCTGTGACTACGGTGGGGCAAGCAGGGCAGCCAGGAGGCTAGGGAGCTCAGGCCAGCC